>BQNB010082912.1:3762-29186 GCA_026074375.1 Tanacetum coccineum
TCTTCCTTCCTTTGCTGTAAAGTCCTGCCTGAACCTTGCATAAGCATCTCCACATTATCCCAAATCTCTTTAGCAGTGTTTGTCTGATTCAGGATGTTGAAAATATGACGTGGGAGACCTTGACTGAGAATGATTTCAGCCTGTGTATCAGCATTCTCACGGTTGGTTTCTTCAGGTGTAAACTCTGAATCAAGTTTCATTCTTGGCATGTTCACTCCTGTCTGACCTTCAGTTGGAGCATCAGTAACCATAGGGTGTGGTGAAGGTCCATTTTGAATGGAGTTCCAGATAAGTTTGCCAAGAGGTTTTCCTCGAATGTACCTATGAATACGAATTTTCCAAGAATCGTAGTCACTCTCAACCAACATAGGAGGACGATTGTCCGTTCCCGCTGCACTTGATTCCTTATCTGTTGACATTTTGAATTAAGTAAGAATGAATGAACGGATCTCAAGTGATTGTTGTTATGATTTGATTTGTGTTTATGTTTTTGTTGTTGTTTGATTATTTGGTTCGGTGACAATGAAACTCTTAACTAGTTTGGTTTGTGAAGTGATTAACTAGTTCGGTTCATAGAAGGTTGTAGTGGTTCGGTCCTTGAGGTGTGGTCAAGTTCGGTCTTCAAGGGTTCACTAGTTCGATTCAAGAGGGATTGCTTGTTTGGTTGTCTTGTTCGGTTGACCAAGGTTAAAAAACTTGTTCGGTTCTTATAGCTGAGAGCTCGTTCGGTTC
Organism: Tanacetum coccineum; assembly: GCA_026074375.1. Lineage (NCBI taxonomy): Eukaryota > Viridiplantae > Streptophyta > Magnoliopsida > Asterales > Asteraceae > Tanacetum > Tanacetum coccineum. The sequence goes on from BQNB010082912.1 coordinate 4,495, forward strand.
AAGAAGAATCCACTCGATCAGTTGATGAAGGAAGTCACTGGTTCGATTTTCCTTGGTGTTTGCTCGTTTGGTTGTTCAAAGTAAACACTCGTTCGGTTCCCAATGGTTCTCACTCGATCGGTCCTTGAGATATCGAGCTCGTTCGGTCCACACTAGATTTAACTAGTTCGGTTCCAAAAGACTTTGGTCGTTCGGTCCTCAAAGGATTTTGCTAGTTCGGTCCTTGAAGTATAAGCTGGTTCGGTCCAAACTTGAAAGTTCACTAGTTCGGTTCACCAAGGGATTTGCTTGTTCGATCCTTGAAACTTTCACTCGATCGGTCTTCAATGGTGTGAGCTTGTTCGATCCTCCTTGTTTTCCACTCGTTCGGTCCACACAAGAGTGTCGCTCGTTCGGTTCCAACTTCTTGAACTCGATCGGTTAGAACTAAATTTGAAACTCGTTCGGTGGACACAAAACACGAATCCAAAGACCTTTTTCTTGCTAGAAAACACCACGAACAACCTGTAAATCTCTAAGAATTCGCTGCAAAAGATATGATTAGCTCGAACAAGTAATGATTTCATCTTGTTTTCAATTATTGTTTCAAACCAAAAGAAAAAATCGCCAAAGCAAGATCCCCTCTCTTTATTATAATATTCGAACCTCAAAACAAGAAGAAAAAAAATCTCGACTCCTTTTTTTTTAATTAAATCGAACCAAAAAAAATGAACAAAAGAAAATCACGAGATCGTTGATTGCTAACGAGATGGTTTTAATGATATCAATTTAAACACAAACCATCTATGAATCAAAAATCAAAACAAACAATTAATCAAATAAAAATCGAAACCCCCTTTTTTTTTGAAATCAAGAAAAAATAAAAAAAACAAACCAAATCAATTCATCAATCTTGTAGGCTCTTGATACCAATTGTTGGTTCCATGATCATTCATACAAACCTTAACAATGATGTGTAGAATCAAGATGCAGGAAAAATAAAGACTTTATTGATGATTGAAAGAAAACCTTTTGGTGGCTAGAAACCCTAATAACAATATTGACTAGCTATGATGTCTAACCTAATTTTGACTAAACTAGGTGTATTTATACTAAAAAGGTTCTGCCCATTCTAGGCTTTTGTTGGGCTTTCCGGGCTTTTTCTTTGACAGCCCAATTACATTAATCATTAATTAATTAACCAACTAACGAGCTATGAAACGCTAGTTTTCTTCAAGACCGAGCTTCTCTTGTTAGACTGTGAAATTATGTTTCTAACAAATATGAAGATTACTGTTAGGATTAAAAGCCTCTTGATGCTGTTTGGATGTTACTACTGCTTAGTAGAAGTTAAGACTGTTAAGGTATTAGTTATTGCTGCTAAGTATAAATTAGTGCTGTTAGTAATCTTAATAAAAAATATGCTAAGTAGTTAGTACTGCTAGTGGACATATGTTATATCTCCTAAATCCCCCTAATCATTACTCAACTCCATGCTAGGCATCTTGGTACAATTGTTAGGTCTCCCATGTTCATTCATACAAAACCTTAACCAATGAATGTGTTGAATTCCAAGATGCAGATAAATTAAAATTTATCGTATGATAGAAGAAAAACCTTTTGTGGCTAGAAACACTATTACCAATATTGACTAGTTATGATTGTCTAACCTAATTTTGATTAAAACTAGGTGTATTTATACTAAAAAGGTTCTGCCCATTCTAGGCTTTTGTTGGGCTTTCCGGGCTTTTTCTTTGTCAGCCCAATTACATTAATCATTAATTAATTAACCAACTAACGAGCTATGAAACGCTAGTTTTCTTCAAGACCGAGCTTCTCTTGTTAGACTGTGAAATTGTGTTTCTAACAATTAAGCACTTGTTTATAAGGTAAATTAACAAGCAGTATTAACTAAATAGGAGCAGTACCAATTTAAACTTGAATTTAACTAATTAAAAATGATCTAATATGCAATTTTAAGATATATTAAAAGCTGACAGGAATATATAGGCAGAATTAAGCTACTTAATAAGGAAGTAACAAGCAAATGTTCTGTTTTATAGAGCTTAAAAGAGTAAAAAGGTAAATCCTTGATCCTATGCTAATGGCAGAAGTAAACAAAAAGCTCATACTAGCTTTTTTAAAACCATAAACCTCCTTCAGGCTAATTCTTCCAGAAATCTTAATGTCACACTTAAATAAGCAGTTGAACAGTACCATTCTTCTTTAACACAGGATATGAAAGAAAACCTTTGAATTTTTATTTAACTTAGGGAAACACTTACAACTGAAATCAAGAGTTTAACATTTTACAAAAGATAATGAAACTGAAATTTAAACATTAATTGAAAACATTAAAAACAGAATTTTAAACTTGAAGATTTCACTTATATTAATAACTTGAAAGAGTACAATGCATTTAAATTAGAACAAAGTTGAATTTAACTTAACACTAAGATTCGTACAAAAAAAACAGGATTTAAAAAATTAAAGATAAAAAACTAAAAAAAACTCCTGGATGGTTCTTGTGTCTTCTTTCTTATATAGGCAGAGGTCTTCAAGGCATTTGTGTTTATTGTGCTACTTGTGTGAGAGCAAACTAATAACCAATCTCATCCCTCCATTTATCTTGCTGCCTCATTCCAATAATCATGTCCATTGATTTTGTACCAGAATAAGCCCCGGATTCTTAGAGTAATTTTTAGTGTATTTTTTAGATAAATGTAATTTTCAGCTTATTGTTTTCAATACATGTAATCTTCTCTTTTCATCAGTTTTTAATCAGTTACTCTTTTATTAATAAAAGTGTGTTTTCATTTAAGCTTAATATGTAATTCATGTTTTTACTTATAAACTTAGTGTTTTAAATAAGCTCATTACTGTTCTAATGAGCTAAATAAATTGTCATTTTACTAATAAGCTAGTTCTGAACTCAGTTAAGCTCACCAAGGCTTAACTGAACTTGATATACTTAAATTCACTCCAAAAATTATCAAAGCTTAACATGGAAGGGAAGCCATTAATGGATGGGCTTCCAGGACCCCACCAGCTTATCCCAGGATAAGCTGGATGTTAGCCTCAAAATATTGAGTCGAACATGAAGTTCGTTCATTATGTATTTAAGTCTCGGTCAATTAATTAGTTAATGTTGTAATAGAATATTATCGGGAATCGGGCTCGATAGTTAAACTAATATTGTATATGTTTCGGGTTTAATCCCAAGCAAAACCCGAGCCCGAGTCCTAGTTAAATATCCCACGCGTCACATTAAATGTGTAGGGGTATATATATAGATATTTTCTACTAAGAAAATATCTCCTCTCATTATTTCTAAATAATATCTTTTCTTTTTCTCTCATCTCTCTCTCTTCTTTCTCTCTCTAAACCATTATCTTTTTTCTAGTTTCTTGGTTCGATTCGTGGTTCGTAATATGAAGTGAAAGTGTAGATCGGGATCCGACATTTGGTATCAAGAGCCACGGGTGGGTTTAGTGTTTCGTTGTGGTTTTGAGCTTATTGCATACGGCAAATTTGAAAAATATTTCATTCGGATGAAAACTATTTTTTTTCTTTCTTTCATATCTTAAACGTTTCATTAAAATATTAGTTTGTCATTTGTGTTTTTTACTTTACCTACAAACGTTTGTGGTCCCAAGTTTTAAACGAAAAAAAAACAGATTCAAACAAAAGAAGAAGACACAAGGACGACAGCAACAACCGAACGAGTTCAACTTTTGTGTGCCGATCTAGTTTCTTCAAGGAAGAGCCGAACTAGCAACACCACTTGAGAACCGATCGAGTAACATTTCAAAGATCACCGAACGAGTAACATTTCAAAGATCACCGAACGAGTAACATTTCAAAGATCACCGAACGAGTAACATTCCAAAGCTCAACCGAACTAGTAATCTTTCAAAGAGCCGATCGAGTGATTTCTCTCAAGGACCGAACGAGTTAGAAACTTCTTGAACCGAACGAGTACCCTGCCACTAGAGCCGAACGAGCCAACAACCTTGTGACAACCGAACGAACTCGAAATCTCAAGGAACCGATCGAGTATACTCTAGTTAGCACCGAACCAGTGACCTTCTAGCTTGAACCGAACTACATCAACCACGAGAACAAAAACTTACACGTTTTAACTAATTTTTGGTTTTTCGGTTTTGAGTGACGTTAAACGACAGGACTTAAGACTTACATCATCGTATTCGTGACATCGTTTCGATCAACGTGGTATATTTGGTTGTTACCGATGATAATCGTATGAGCTAATAAATCAAAACGAAACAAAAACCCTAAATATTACAAATTTCAATCGGAGGAGACAAAGAAAAAACGTGGGACGTGGTATTTTTTAAATATAATTCAAACATTATTCGAAATTTACAAGTATGGCCCCTGCAAGATTAGTTCTTTTCCATCATTAATCCTTCTTTTATTTATTAACCCTCTTTGTTGCAACAACAATACAACGTGAGTCCTTCCTCTTTGAAAACAGCCCGTTAGTCATTTAAAGTGAATCGTTTATGCACCGTTTGTCCTTAATTGAGTTTTAATCAACCGTTAATCATTTCAAGCTCAAAATTCGTGCACCGTTCATCATTTTAGCTCACAAATCGTTAACAAAAGCTTACGTACTTCAACGACAACAACGATTTCAACATTAATTAATTTTTGTTTTACTGTTTCTTCTTGATTTTGTAAAATCCTGCGAAAGATACGATTCTTTTCTCGGTTTTAATCAATCCCGTGAACGTTAATTGATTTCAATCCACAACAACAATCACATCCACTTAAGATCCAACAAAATCTTTCACACTTCATAATTGATAGCCATTCATTCATCATGTCTACTCCAGTCAACACATCCTCAACAAATAGTCAAATGCACAATAATATCATGGCAGCTAGTTTGAAAGATCAACCACCAATGCTTGGACCAGGAAGATATTCACAATGGAGATCACGTTTTCTATGGTACATTGACACAAAACCAAATGGTGGCGGACTGAAAAAGAGCATACTAAGTGGTCCCTACGTGCCAACCACTGTACAAGTTCAAGCTGTTGAGGCAGCGGAAGGTCGTCCTGCAGTTCCACAACATACATCAGTCGAAACAATATTGAACATGACTCCAGAGAACAAAGAACACTTTCAGTCTGAAAAGGAAGCAATTTTCTTGCTTTTAACCGGTATTGGAGATGAAATCTACTCAACTGTTGATGCTTGCAACACAGCAAATGAAATGTGGATAGCCATTGAAAGGCTACAACAGGGTGAATCGTTGAACGTACAAGATGTAAAGACCAATCTGTTCTGGGAATTTGGGAAGTTTACTTCTCGAGATGGAGAATCCATGGAGTCGTATTACTCACGGTTTTACAAATTGATGAATGAGTTGACAAGGAACAACTTGCAAGTTACAACAATGCAAGTGAATGTTCAATTTCTTCAACAACTTCAACCAGAATGGTCAAGATTTGTGACGATTGTCAAGCAATCAGAAAAGATAGACACCGTCTCATATCACAGACTGTTTGACATTCTGAAGCAGTTTCAACTGGAGGTTAATGATATCCGTGCTGAGAGAATAGCCAAAAGTGCAAATCCATTAGCACTCATTGCGGCTGCTCAACCATATTCAGATAATTACTATCAAGCACCAAAACCTCAAAGATCAAATGCAACATCATCTTCCACAAGACCAAGTGCATCTACCAGACACAAAGGCAAAGAGATCGCCAAACCAATAACACCTCAATCTGAGTCAGTTTCAGTTTCTGATGAAGACAGTGATCCTGAACAAGCTCAGAGGGACAAGGAAATGCAAAAGAATTTGGCACTCCTTGCAAAGTATTTCAAGAAGCTCTACAAACCTACCAACAACAACCTTCGAACTTCTTCAAACTCCAGGAACAAGACTGAAGATACCACACCAAGGTATAACAATGACAATCAGTCAAGGCAGTTTGGGAATCAAAGGACAATGACAGTTGCTGGGGCTAGGGAAACAGTAGGCAGTCCGGTAGTGCAACAAAATGGGATACAGTGCTTTAACTGCAAGGGATTTGGACACTATGCCAGGGAATGCAGGAAGCCAAAGCGGGTTAAAGACTACGCGTATCACAAGGAGAAGATGATGATGTGCAAACAAGCTTGACACACGGTGTTCCATCTAAAGCTGAGCTGCTGATTGGCTAGCGGACACGGATGAAGAGATTGATGAACAGGAATTAGAAGCACATTACAGTTTCATGGCAAAGATTCAGGAGGTCTTACTTGAAGAATCCAGTTCAACTGAACAGCCATTGGAACAGGTACAAAACAATGATGAAAATAATGTGTTTTCCAATGAAAGAAAACATTCTGAGAATAATATGCAGATTTGTCTGATGAGCCATGCTGCGCTTTGTAATTTTATTGCAAATTTAAACTCTTGATATGAGGATAAACAAAACGATTTTAAAGCAATTAAGAAGCAAACGCATCATTACTCAAGAAACTAGAGGGATTTGTGCAAAACTAACCTTGATGAGACTAGGTAGGGATCAGGGGAGGACTACTAGTTGTCGGGATAGTTGTCTTATTGAACTTTAGAACAAAACTGAAATGGCTTGAGAAGTACATAGCCTTTAATGACCGGATGATTGATTATGAAATACTTCAAACAAAGTTAAATGTACTCTAATGTACTATTAGTACTAAAGACATTGAAATAAAAGAAAGGTTTTGAAAAACAAATGCACTATGAAATTTCAGTTTCTCAGTCAGAAACACGATGAGTTATTCAAAAAGTAACTAAGTCACAATTTGAAGGTCAACTCAAAGAGAAAAGTAAGGTCATTTCGGATTTAAAGGTTAAGGAAGGAAGAGACGTTGACAAAATGATTGAAATGGACAAACAAATTAAGTTTTTGAATGAAATTCTTTATAAACGCAATCAATCAATTCAGACCATTCATATGTTAGCACCTAAATGCGCGACATATAATGGTAGACTAACCTTTGCCAATCCAAGGTACCTCAAGAAAGCTCAATCTGAAAAGCCCTGTTTGTATGAGATCCCATATGATAATTCTGATCATGCAAACAGATTTGCCCCTGAAAGGGAAGAGACCATGACTCTTGAAAATGAGAGTAGATCAAAATTGAATAAAGACAAAGTGAAACCATATGATTACACTAATCAGAATAGTCTTTATGAAATTTTTAAAGGACCCTCACTGGAGTATCTTTATCAGTTGGAACGCGCAAAAGAAGTTAGGAAGACAATGTGGAGAAAACCGTTTGTTAGAACAAAACCAAACATTGCTAAAAACATTGCCTTTCTACCCGTTTCAAAATCCATTAGTAAAAGTAGACAAGTTTTTAACGAAATGACATTTAACATCAATCAATTTAGGGAAATTGTTGATCAAACTTGGTTTAAACATACTAGTGATTATTTTCGGGTACCAACTGCTCATGATATGGAACTTTTGATAAAAACCTTATTAATGCCTCTTTCCATAAAAAGTCAAAATGATAGTTTTCGCTTTGAACATGAACTTAAAACGGAAATGCATGAAGATTATGAGTACGTTAAATCCCTTGAAAAGAGATTGACGAACTTGAATCTGAAAAGGCTGATTTTTCAAACATATATGATCTACTTCTCGAAGAGTGTGTGTCTAAAGATGTTATATGTTCATATTTGCATTCTCTGTCTGATTTAAATGCTTATACTGAATTACAATGCTTGTATCTTCATAAAGTCAAAGAATGTGAATGTCTTGCACTAAAGCTTTCGAAACAAACTGAATCTGTTAATAACGAAGTTCATAATAAGCTTTTAAAGAGTTATGCTAAACTTGAAAAACACTCGATTTCTCTTGAACTTTCTTTACAACATTGTAAAGAACAGATGAAAAACAACCCAGTTTGCAAAGAAAATGCTTCAAATGTATTTCGAAAAGAACGTGAACAATATCATGAAATACAAGATTTGAAAGCTCAAATGCAAGACAAGAACATAGCAATAAGTGAGTTAAAGAAACTCATCGAGAACTGCAAGGGAAAGTCTGTAGAAACTCAGTTTAATAAACCATCTGTTGTTCGACAACCAAATGCTCAACGAATTCCAAAACCATCAGTTTTAGGAAAACCGACTCCTTTTTCAAATTCTCCTGAAATGAGAAGTTTTCAAACGAAACAGTCGGTTAATAAAACTAATGTGTCGGATGGTTTGTTTAAACAAGTCACTCAACAGAATTTGCCTCAGATTAGAAAACAAGCAGTTCGAAACACCAATGTGATTGCACCTGGCCCCTCTAGGAATTGCCCAAAGCATGTGTCACATCAGTCACCAAGGGAAAAAGTAGGCTCAAATGACATGGTTCATAACTACTACCTAGAGAAAGCTAAGAAAAGTGCACAACTTCAGAAAGACAAAGATGTGAATGGAAAACCTAGTATGATTACTCCTGCTAGATTACCCAACACTGCTAATGTTTGCAAACCAAAACCTAGGAATTGGCAAGCATCAATGAGTAGTCGGGTTTCAAACAAAGATGTTCACTTAGGAGAACATAGGAAACAAAAGCCTTTCTTGAAGTTCAATGACTTGCAATGTCCTACATGCAAAAAGTGCCTTTACAGTGCAAATCATGATGAATGCGTCTTAGAATACCTCTCAAGGTTAAATCCTCGTGCTTCTGCACAGAATAAGGACGCAAAATCCCATAAGACAACAAAGAGATATATGCCCGTAGAAAAGACAAGTGAATTTAAGAAACTAGAAAGACAGATCTCCATAGAACATAGGTTTTCACACAAAAAGACTACCATTGTCCCTGAGAAAACAATGACTCCTAGATCTTGTCTTAGGTGGAAACCAACGGGTAGAATCTTTAGTAATGTTCGTCTTAGGTGGATACCCACAGGAAAGTTATTCAACTCTTGCACGGGCAAGGTTGAAAGTGAACCCACACATGGTTCAAATGTAGATATCCCTCATATTCATGCATGCAAACAAACTCTGGATTTAAGTGCAGGTACATCATTCAATAGTTAAAAGCAACAAAGAATTGACTTAAATGCAGATGCACTGTACAATGAAAAGTAGGAAAATCTCAGAGTTTGGTTGCTGAAAATGCTGATATCTCAGAAACCAGTGCTAGAATGGTTTCACAAAAGATGATCTCCATCTCATTGATGTTTGGACAAAGAAGTTCAAGCCTCGTTCCTAAGTGTCAAATTGACGTTTGGACAAAGAAGTTCAAGCCTCGTTCCTAAGTGTCAAATTGATGTTTGATCAAAGAAGTTCAAGCCTCGTTCCTAAGTGTCAAATTGACGTTTGAACAAAGAAGTTCAAGCCTCGTTCCTAAGTGTTAAATGGCGTCTGCTGAAAATAACACTTCAGGCCCCGTTCCTTAATGTCAAATGATGTCTGTCCAAAATAGTTTAGGCCTCGTTCTTCATTACAAAGACGTATGAACAAAGCAGTTCAAGCCTCGGTCTTCATTGTCAAATGACGTCTGTTCACATCAGTTCAGGCCTCATTCTTCATCAAATGACTTCTGATCATAACTGTCCAGAACTCGCAATTCAAGACCACAGCAATAAACAGTCAAGTTCAAAGTTGGTTCCAAAAGTTGTTCCTTAAGCAAACAAGACAGCTACATCACGACAAGAGTTGGAATTACTATTCCACCATCACATAGCAATGCTGAGGACAACATGTAAATATATAAATACAAAATCTAGAAAAACATAAAATTTCCAAAAAGAATCTTCTCGACATGTCTCTTCGAATCGATAACATTTACGTGCTTATAAATGTCGATTAACACTGACACGGGTGTGTAAATGAAGTTCGAACGAGAGTTTTCAAATGTTTTCAAAACATGTCATTTCTAATTTTCTAAATGGCTTATGTGCAAATATCAGTACATAACCCGGACTTCAAATAAAGGAAGGTTTATAACTTATCCTCACAACGAGAAAATTAACGTTTCTCGGTCTTGAGCTGTTCTTACAAGACATTCAATGTTTTTAGCTCAAGAAAAAGGATAGTGTACGTATCAGTGCGCTTACCCTTAGCGTTAGAAGAGAAGTCCTCTAACATTTGGTTTTTCAAAAAGTTGAACACGATTTTTTCAAGAATTTCTCAATGACAATTCATAATCTTTCAAAATTGTGTGTTCAACACTCCAACCCTCACAATGTTTTCAAAAGACAACAATTTTTCAATTGGTCCTATTTTTGAGGGGGAGTTTTTCGAAAAACAAAGTTTTAATGTTCTTGGATACATCAACAACGACAATTCTTATGTATTCAAAACATTATCAAAATGTTCCAAACCATTCATGCTGATAATATTTTCTCCCACAGAATTTTCAAGACATATTTTAATCACAAGGTATTTCAAAAACTAAGTGTTTATTATTTAAAATAAGGGGAGAAAATGTAATTAAAATATGATCTAATCGACTCAATGTGCTGAACAGTAAGAAAAGGTTTTATGGTTTGATCTTATACCCAACAACATCTTAATTTCACGACGATTCTGAAGTCATAAGGTGGTTAGGTTAGGAATCAATCCTATGATCCAACCAGAACCGGAGGATCTACCCAAGGATAATCCAAAGTTAGAAATAGCAGTCCTTAGGTATGATTGGAGATGAATGTATATGGGAATAATGCCGACTAAGATTGAGCTAACACTGGAACAATCACAACAAGGTGTTAGTAATGACGTCAATGAGTCCTTGGTAGCATTGGAAGGCGTTAGATGAATGAAAAAGAAATGTATGATTAAAGGGTCTAAAGAAAATAAGGCCCTCCACACAACTTAAGGCAGAAGAACCGGGTTAATTATTATATGCTGTCAGTATCACAAGTGATGCTGACTTGATAAACAACATCATGGACCAGTGATGCAATGCACAAACCCTTCCCAGCCATTCGGTTTCTCTCAACAGAAACTTGTCTCATTTGTCACGGAGTGCACACTGTTATCTATTAACATCTCACTCTGTGATTGTTAATATTGAATTAGGTGGCAGTCAGCTCTTGCCTTCCGAGTACTTAAAACTAAAATGGACTAAATCGAGTCATATAGAGCCAAATAAGAGATCAATTTAAATATCATTAGGACACATTCCATTTTCAAACAATTGTTGAACATCATTAAGTTCACAAGTTGTTAACAAGAGTTCCTACGCAAATATATTGGTGATAATTTTCCAGGAACATACCGTGTGATACTAATGTATTCACATGAACGCTGTTAATCCTGTTGAAGCAGCATCAACAAGCTCTTGGTAGGTAACTTGTGGAATTATATGATCAAAACTTGTGACAACTGGATCACGAGATGGTCAGTAGATGAATTGACGTTGATGAATTTTGGATAAAAACATGACCACTCGATGGTTACAAAAAAACTCTTTAACGAGTGACACGTCGATTGATTTTCAAATCAGTTTTCTCGTTTATCACTAACGTAAACCTGTAGGTCAAAACGGTAGGAAACGGCAAACCTCAATCCCATTTAAATGCTCAATCTTACGAAGACAAACTATCTAAAAGCTCAAGATTTAAAGACAAAGTCTTCCGCTAACTCTGATTTATAGCTTTTCAAGATAATGCAATAGTCATGTGCATGTTGGTCAAAGTCATAAAGTTCGCAGATCGGAACAGACGTTAAAAGTCAATGACAAAAGGCCAATAAGGTAAAGGACCGCAAAGTTGAAGGAACAAGTTTACAAACAAAGGCAACAAAGAGATTGACCAAGACCACATGAAATCTTAACAACAAAAGCAATTCTCATTATCTCGTGAAGGAGTGTCTCATTGAACTCTCTTCGGGGGAGATTGTTACGCCTTAATAATATTGAGTCGCGAACATGAAGTAGTTCATTATGTATTTGAGTCTCGGTCAATTAATTAGTTTATGTTGTTATAGGATGGTGATCCGTGTGAGGGAGTAGTGATGTTATTGGTTCATTCTTGAATTTGCGGTGTGTTGTGTTTGTGTTTAACTTTTCTTTGTGTGTCAGTGATGTAAATATATGGTAGGTGAAGTAGTTTACCAGTAGTAAAGATTGGTTTGGTGGTGGGTGAAGCCGTGAAGGTAGTAAAAGATTAGCAAATTTGAAAAACTATTCACAACTTTTAAATATATGGATCTATGAAAAAACATAATAAATATATATGAAACAATAAAAGAAACCTCAAAAACCAATATATTAAGATGAGAGTGTTTTTGTTTTGTTTGTTTGTGTTTATGAAGGAAAAGGAGAGTAGGTGGTTGTATTTATTAAGAATTCGTAATAATATTGTGTTTTCGAGTATCGCCTAAAATAATAATATAAATAATATCGTATTCTCGAGTATCACTTAAGGAAGAAAATGAAAAAAAACAGAAAATGTTGTGTTCTCGAGTAACAAGTAAAGTAAAGTATTTCCTCACAGACGGAGTAAAGCTGCACAAGAAGCGTTATGTGGTTGTTGTTTGCATTGGGCTTTGCGTGGTTATTTTTGTTTGTTCGTATAGACTTTCATAGCTGTATAGACATTCGTTCTCATATCATGCTTCTTGTGAGATTGGGCATCGTTGTTGTTGTTGTATAGACTTTCGTTGGCTTGCTCGAAAAAATACCATAAAAGTAGAATTTCGTGATGGTAAACCAATAAGCTAAATAAATCAGCGTACTTACGTGTAGTTTGGAGCTGAAAATTGAAAAATAAGATGTTACTTATGTCGTGAATCGTAATATCGTTAACACGACAAAATTTGACACATGTCGATCGAGAATTCCTTTGTTGTAGGTTGCAGGCAAAAGCCCTTTAGTATTTTCTTGTTACATAAAGTAATGAAGTATTTTTTTTCTATTATTGGTTACTAATTATAGATGAATTTTCAATGATTCAAATGTACTTAATAGGATTTACCAACTAGAACTCTAAGCCATTTTTACAAGAGCGTCACATGTATCCTTTCGGCCAAGCGGATAATATCATGGCGAACGCTGAAAACTCGTGATGCTCTCTACTGTTATATACTCGTATATGGAGTTGGTCATGAGAACGTGAAGGTAGTTGTTCAGCACAACACTTTGTAGAAAAATGTGTTTTTATTCTTTTACATTATATATCTATATGACAAAGAATGCGTTAACTTCTAGGGCGGCAAACAAAATGGGTGTTTGTTTACGTTTATATAGCGAGGTTATGCGCTAACTAAATGGGTGTTTGTTTAAGTTTATATAGCGAGGTTATGTGTTATTTGATATTCGTATTTTGTTTCATAAGCTTATATCTTTGGCTTATTTTTTGGCATACGTAAGCTTATCATGTCATAAAAGCGTGATAAAAGTTTCAAAACAAACCACAAAAAGTGAGCCTATGAAACATAAGCCGAAACCTACATAAGCCATAAGTCCGATATATAAGCTTAAACAAACACCTTTAACTTTTAGTTACTAACAACAAAAAAACATATACGATTCAAAAACAAGTCAAAGGAGAAACTAAGAGAAACTAACATATACAATTCTACATATATAAAACATAAATCTTTTAAACAAAATGGCTAGGATTGGACCGTAGATCTAGTTAAGATTGTGTACCTTTGTTAAAGATAAAACCTAAAAAATCATGTAACTCTTTTGAACCGAGTTAATATTGAGTGGGTGTATTTGTTTATTAATATGGTATTTATAGAGTATAATGAATAGAAAACCCTAATGGACCATATGCATATGGGCTCGGGCTTTATAATTTATTGTTTGACAATGTGCACACCACAAACATACACATGTGATGTTGTACTATATGCATTACATATGTGAATCACATAATATGATTTTATGGTATACACATTACTTACTTATTGTGGTGGGCATATGACCTCCCATTTTATAGTGATGCGATGAATTTTGTTCGTTAGATTTGGTAATCGGGGAAACATTGTGGACCGTTGGATGGTGATCCGTGTGAGGATACAAGGAGTGATATTATTGGTTGATTCATGAATTTGTGGATGTTGTGTTTGTGTTAGTACACAATTTGTTATGGGTTAAAAAGGTAGATCTGGATGGTTATTGGGTTGGGCCAATGGGTGAGATCTTATACAAACCAAGTGATGAGATGGATTCCCTGCACAATCAAAGGTAAACCGTTAATCTTACCATGGGGACAGACCCCACAATTAGACTCCGGCGTGAGAGTAAGTACACATATTTTGGCAGAGAATATTTGAGTATATGTGTGTGTAATGTGATTAGAGAATCGTACCTTGTGGGGTGTCAGAGTACCCCTTTTTATAGGTGAGCCCAATATTAGGTTTTCCTAATATTTTGCTTATTTCTGTTAGTCGTCCAAAGTCCGGCCCTCGTCAGGCGAGGATCCGCTTATAATTATGATTTTCGGACTATGGATTGCCTGGCGGACTTCCGCTGCCTTGCGGAAGTGTCCTCTAGAAGCCTTTCGTCCATCTTGCTGCCTCAGGACTGTCGCCAGCTGGGCTTAGTTCCGGTCCGTTACGTCTTTTGATTGTAATAATGGGCTTGGGCCCATGTATAGCGTATGTAGTTTAGGCCTAGGGGCCTACTCTACGTGTTATATGTCATCAAGTCCCCCTAGTCTAGTGTATCTACTGTATGCGACATTGTAGCGTGCGGTAGATATTTCTAGACTCAGGTTCTGGTATCTTTCATATCCTTGTGTCCTTTATGACTACTTATTTCTTTGTGATGTTCCGTTATCCTTGTTAGGTGAGACGCGGGTGACGTGGCCTCTTCGTGGCCTTTCACCTTCTAACTAATTTAATAGTTTAGTCCACTTACCCCACTGTCATCACTATCATTACTTTTGATCCTAACCGTTAGCTTGGAGGTCCTAAGCATGTGTGAGCATCTAAAAAAACCTAGAATTTACTATACCAAGAGTATAAATACTCGATTTGGTTTTCACTATTTTTTTTCTTCATCTTCTTCTACTTATTTCGCCATTGTTAAAGTTTTCAAGCTTTTGTATTTGCAATTTACTCGTCTTCGAAGAACTTCAAGTTTTTCCGGTTAAGTTTCTAGTCCTCTTTCTTCTATCATGAGTGCTATTACGGATGCTAGGTGTGTTCTTTCTCAGAAAGCATTTGATGCTTTTTGTGAAAAATTTCATATTCCTGAAGAAGTATACCCTGTTCTACCCAATCAGGGTGATACAATGCATGAGAGACCTGCTGGAAAGATTGAGTTATACACTAGGTTTTTTGACTTTGCCAACTTTAGATTACCTCTCTCTTCCTTCCTTGTTGATGTGCTTAGGCACTTCTGTATCAATATATCTCAACTTTTTGTGATTGGTGCCGCCAAGGTTTCTCAGTTTGAAATCTTGTACCGTGTCTATAGGGTCACACCTACCGTTGGGTTATTTCAATGCTTTTATGTAAATTCCAAGAAGAATGTATGGATGTCCTTTAGTAAGCGTTCTGATAATGCTCGCGTCTGTTATACGAAACCTCTTGACTCTCTCAAAAATTGGAACGATCACTTTTTCTGGGTTGATAGCTTTGCTTGCCTTGCACTTTTTCCATGGCATACTGCCAAAAACGTTATTAGAGACCCTGCTCCAGTAGCCACTGACTTGAATGCACAAGATTATGCCACTCTTGTCACTCATCCCTCTCTGTTCTTGAAATTTCTAGAGGAATTCCTATGCTTGGTTGGACTGAGCCGCCATTACACTTTGGATGAGGAAACTTATCCCCGGTTTCTGCATAGGAACGGAGAGGGTAGGTATTTTTTATTATATGTATGTTTTACAGCTTGCTGTTTCATTTCTAACTGTGCTTCCTTTGCTTCCGTTTTGCAGATATGGATCTCTTTGCTTTCATTCATACTCCTGATCCTACCAAAGTGAAAGTTGTTGAGCGGGAGCGAGTTGAAGATGAACCACGGTTGCTGGATTCTACCATTGGTCGCACTGTTTTGCTGCTTCCGGTCGCTCCTGCCTGTGTTGAAAGTGAGCTGGACGCAAGCGTTGAGAGGCTTTTTGATGAGGGTTGTAGTGGCAACCAAACAGAGCAAGGAGATTCCGCCGTAGGGGGGCCGGTTACTAACATCCAACCAGTTGTTAGGGCTGCGGATACTAGTGTTAAGGTTGCAGTTCTTGTGCAACCGGGACGCCAGGGGAAAAGGAAATCCGTGGCCGTAGATGCAGGTGGGGCTTCCCATCCTCCCAAAAAATTGAGGGAGGATCATGGGACCTTGGGTGGGACCTCCATAGGTGGTAAGTCCCATTCTGCAATTAAGAGGTTACTTGCTGGAGATGTGTTGAATGCTGAGGTTAGGGTTGCGACCATTCCTACTTTACCTTTTGTGACAGCCTCTGTATCCTCCACGCCGGAGCATAAGACTGGAGATCATACTGACTCCATGGTTGAACCCAACCTCCGTACTTTCGGTGCTTCACAAAGGTTTGTTATTTCTTCAGACTCCTCTCACCATTCTAGTCCTGCTATTGCGGAAGCTAAAGTAGATTCTCTTGTCAGATCATCTGTTCTTGTTATGACGGCTGTTACTACTGTTACTTCAACGGTCGACCCTGTGTGGTTTCTAAAGAGAAAACTGGTAAGCCCTCTTTGTTTATTCCAATTACAATTAGCCACAATCGACTAAACCAATAGGCCACCAAAAATATAAAAGGCGAAGTGTGATTTCAAAAATCCTTATTGTAATCGGGTACTACAAAAACAGTATTTGACGCCTAAGATAACCAAACCAGCGTACCCAAGCTGTAAGATCATTAAACGTATTTATACATTACACAACCCGCCCAACTTGACTCTACTATGGTAGTATTGTTAACAACTTGAAGTTGTCTCTCTAGACAGACCTTAAAAAACTTTTATGGAACATCATTAGAGTACAACACAGCAAGTAAGGATAGCATGCAAAAGGCATTACGAAGAGCTACAGGACCGCAATCCTTTGGTGTTAGCCAAAAGTAAACCACAGAAAACCAATGATTCCGTAGTGGTCATATTTTCTTGTTTAAGCATTTAAAGACACCAAACCATAATCCATCATATATGTCTTAGCAGCAAAAGAAATAACATCTAAAACTTACTAAACAATAAGTGGTTCTAAAACATTAATAACGAATGTCACTAAGATAACTTTTTCATTAAACAAAGTTGACATGAGCTCATTCTCATCATCTTCGTCAGCATCACCTCGGCTGCCATTCTTTGCAGAAGCCTTTTGGTTCTTTCGCTTCACTCTACCAGGTCTGTCACCTCCGAATGGGCTTCTGAGTGAAAAGCCGATGTGTTTCTGTGAGTCAACTCACACCATGAATGATGGAGCATTCACCACTTTCCTTCCAACCCTGTAACCACAATCATTTATAATTCCATTTTATTCTGGAGTTATGGTGTTAACTATTGTGTTGGTTCCCTAAGGGCCTCTCAACAATTCACCCCTTTTAGCCACTATCAATCACATATGCACTTAGAAACATCTCTCTTAAATATTAAGAAATCACACAAAAAGAGAGGGAATACCTCATCGATAATTTATAGAAAATAGACCAACCAATTATTTATGTTTTGAATTAAACCATGAGATCATCATTAAGGCAATACAATGAGAATGTAAGGAAGGTTTCAACTTCGTCTTCAACAAATCTTTATATTTATTCCCAAGAATACTGATTACAAGTATTGAATGAGGTTTAAGGTCTTCAAAAAATTTGATTACAAAACTATCAAGTTCAGCATCCCTTTATGCGTAAGCATGCATGATGGAGATTAGTGAATGTGTTATTATCTAACTGATAAAAATCTTTTTTTAGATATATGAATATGAATTTCTATCCGTAAAAGATACACAAAAAAGGGTTCCATGTCCCATCGTTACATACCTATGCAAATTTTCACCTCGATTACCAACGGCAGAAACCTGATGAAAATTTTATCACGTATGTGGCATTTGTGATCCAGATGATATTTTGCATAGGTATGTGGCGGTGGGACATGAAACCCTTTTTTGTGTATTTTTTTTATATAATACTATGAATAGAAATTCATATTCATGGATCTAAAGTTTTTTTTATCAATTAGAGAATAACACATTTACTAATCTCCATCATGCAGGCTTACGCATAAGGGGCATGCGGAACTTGATAGTTTTGTAAGAAAAAATTTCAAAGACCTTAAAACACATACAATACTTGTAATCAATATTCTTGGGAATAAATACAAGGATTTGTTGAAAACGAAGCTAGAACCTTCCTTACATTTTGATTGTGTTGCCTTAATGATGATCTCGCGGTTTAATTCAAAACATAAACAATTGGTTTGTTTATTACCTATAAATTCTGGATGAGGTATTCCCTCTTTTTAGTGTGATTTGTTAATACTTAAGAGAAATGTTTCTAAGTGTGTATGTCAACAGAATAGTTGACGCCATAGCTCCAGAATTAAAAGGAATTACAAACGATTTTCGTAGTCCTTCTCAGGAGGTTCTTAATACTATTAATGGCAGAATTTCCACTCTAATGAGGTGACGCTAATGATGCTCCTACCTATTGAATGTTATATAGGTTTGATATAATATTAACCGGTTTCTTATTTGGCGTATGGAAAGCTAGTTTGGCCAGTATAAATATGTTTTATTAAGGGAAGCAATGGACGGCCCAATGACTCATAAACTAGACTACTTGAGTGGCTTTATTAGTATAGGTTAATTAAAAAATGCACACATTTAAAAAAACTCTGGAAGCATATAGGCGACAGAATATCAAACGTGATATGACTAAAGCATTGCTTGTTTACAGCATTATTTTGTTTAAATAAGTAACGAAGCTAGAAGAGGAAGACAGAGAACGAATTAGCAACTCATAATGAATCAAAGAAAACATAAAAAAAAGCTTTTATGAAACTGATACACAAACTTATAATGAATCAGCTAAGCAAGGTTGCATATTTCACCAAAGAATTAAACACATATATCATGACCACATATTTAACTTTTAGCTACACAAAACTATTAGCAACAAAAAAAGCACAAACTAACTAAATAGGTGTTTGTTTAAGTTTATATAGCGATGTTATGTGTTATTTGATAGTCGGATTATGTTTCATAAGCTTATTTTTTAGCTTATTTTGAAACTTTTCGGCTTATGTAAGCTTATCGTGGCATAAAAGCATGATAAAATATTCAAAACAAGGCACAAAAAGTAAACATAAGCCGAAACATACATAAGCCATAAGCCCGTTAGATAAGCTTAAAAAACACCCTTAACTTTTAGTTACTAAGAAAAACAGGTCTACGAGAAACCAACATATACAATTCTACATATATAAAGCATAAATCTTTTAAACAAAATGGCTAGGATTGGACCGTAGATCTATTTAAGAACTTAAGAGTTGTACCTTTGTTCAAAGACTAAAAATTTTAAAATACAGTAACTCTTTTTGAACCGACGTTAATATTGAGTGGGATGTAAATTGTATATTGAACTGGATAATTTTATAGAATATATTGATAGAAAACCCCTAATGGAAATTATGGATACGGGCTCTGGCTTTAAATAAATTATTGTTTTGACTATGTGCATCACCTATAAACATGCCTCATGTGGTGTTGGTAAGCATATGCATTACATATGTGAATCACATAATTAGTGACAGAGCTAGGATTTTAGTTTTTTGGGTGGGCTGGAAAAAAAAGGACAACCATTGTCAAATATACGGCAGAAAAAGCTTAAACCTGTATTGAAAGCCATGAAATATTCGTTTGATTTCAGTTTTGAAAGATGTTTAACCCATCTATTAATCCTTAAAACACAAACAAATATGTTATTTTGTACAAATATGTGTTTAAGTATATTTTTGATAGCATTATTTCTACAGGATTCTATTTTGATAGGCATTATTATTTGATAGCTTTCACAAGGACCTTTTTCTGCGGGTCTGTTCGCGCGCTTGAGAATTGTAAGGATGTTACGGTTCGTGCGAAGATGAGTGATTCCAGTATAGATTCCTCTTTTCGTCGTAATTCTAGAGGTGGTGCGGAACGAGGGCAGTATGATGCTCTTTTGGTATTGGTTAGCACGGTTAATTTTATTCCGATAGATGATATGTAGAGATGGACGTTGGAGAGTTCGGGGGAGTTTTCGGTGGCTTCCATTCGGAGAGTTATTGATGAGAAGCGGATATTAAGTCTTCATCCCGAACTTGGTGGTGAAATATGTGCCAAGTTAATGTTAATTTCTTGCTTGGAAAATATAAGATGGTAAATGCTCTTCCAACGCGGTCTTAATATATCCCGTCGCGGTTTTATAAGATATTCCTTGATTGAGTGCCCTATCTGGCGATTGTGGGGTGGTGTCTTCGGTCATTTATTATTTCAAGTGATCTAGTTTGTCTGATTGCTCGTAAGATCTGCAGTTTGGTGGAATGTTAAATACGTGGATTGTATTTCGTTGTTGATGGGTCTGATGGTTGGGCTTTCGTTGGTCTAGGGTTTTAAGGCGAAGATGATGTTCAAGGCACATTTTATACGCTATGGTGGAATTGGAATATATGGACATATCGAAATTGACTCTGTTTCTGATGTTTAAACCTCCCTTGAAGGCGATATCTATGATAATGTGGTGTCTTAGTTCTTTTGATTGGTGTTAGATTTAGGTTTGTAAATTTCTTTTTTGTGAGAATGTGTGGCTTTAAAACCCCCCACCTTATTGTGATGTATAATCCTAGCTCCTTGCTAGTGTGCTTTGTGTTTTATTAATTCGGTTGTTCCTAATAAGAAAATTAAAACATGTTTAAGAGTCATCTCAAATCTAAAAAGCATAACAAATAAAAAGGGTATTTAATTAGCACTAGCGTTCAAGGGGGAGAATAAGAATAAGGTGGGCCAATTTCTGAAATATGTAAAAGCTCAATATGTTGAAGTAAATACACGACACTAATATTTTATTTACAAAATGTATGGTGGGCTTGGCCAAACCGAGATTTAAGGTGCTACGTCCCTTGCAGATAGTTAATGTGATTTTGTGGTATACAAATTACTTATTGTGGTGTGTATATCACCTTCCATTTTATAGGGATGAGGTGAATTTTGTTCGTTGGATTTGGTGATCGGGGAAACATTGTGGATCGTTAGATGGTGATCCATGTGAAGATAAAAGGAGTGTTATTATTGGTTCATTCATGAATTTGTGGATGTTGTGTTTGTGTTTAACTCTTCTTTTTAATTTGTGTGTCAAGGAAGTAAAGATATGGTAGGTGAAGAAATTTACTACTCCATGATAGTAAAGATTGGTTTGGTGGTGAGTGAAGGTAGTAAAAGATTACCAACAAATTTGAAAATTACTCCAATTCATTTTCATGTGTTTTCAAACCAAATAAGAAAAAAAAAGTAAATACATCAATTCATTTTCTTGTCAAAATATTCACAACTTTGAAATATGGATCTATTAAAAACATGATAAATATATATGACACATTAAAAGATGCCCTCATAAACTAATATTTTGATATGAGAATGTGTATGTTTTGTTTGCTTGTGTTTATAAGGGGAAGGAGAATAGGTGGTTATATTTATTAAGAATTCGTATAAATGATATTGTGTTGTCGAGTATCACTTAAAGAAAAAAATGAAAAGAAACAGAAAAAGTTGTGTTCTCGAATAACACTTAATGAGGAAAAGAAATAGGAAAGGACTGAAAAAGTATTGTAATTTGGTTAATTTTTAAAGTAAAGTGTTTCTTTCCAACATTAAACGATCTAAAGCTGCACAAGAAGGAAAGCGTAAAGGGGTTGTTGTTTACATTGGGCTTTGTATGGTAATTTTTTTGCTCGTATAGACTTTCTTTGTTGTGACTTTCGTCCCCATACCCATTTTCTTGCAGAATTGGGTATCGTTGTTGTATAGACTTTCGTTGGCTTGCTCGAAAAAAACCATAAAGTGCAATTTCCTAATGGTAAACCAATAAGCTGAATAAATCAGCGTACTTACGAGTAGTTTGGAGCTGAAAATTGACAAATAAGATGTTACTTAGGTCGTCAATCATAATATCGTTAATTACAATGCAAAATTTGACACAAGTCTAGAATTCCTATGTTGTAGGTCGGCTACGATCACACATAAAAGCCTTCTAGTGTTTTCTTGTTACATAAAGTAATGGAGTATCTTTTTTTCTATAATTGGTGTTACGCTCATGGTTAGGATAACTATCATCGTTTATTATGTTTAGAATAAGTGTTGAGTCATATTAGGAAGTGTCAAAAGTCAATGTTTATGTTGTGGTCAAGTCAAAAGTTAAAGGACAAACGTTATAATAGCCATAATAGGCCCACGACCCATTTGGCTATTGGGGTTTTACCCTACTTTGTCTTATAAATACTTTTTGTACTCTTTTATTTTATAATCAATCAATCATGTTAAAAGATCAAAATATCTCTAGTTCTTCTCTCTATCTTCTTAAGGAGCTTGCACATGCTTGAAGTGGTGACATATCCCGATAATATCCGCAAGGTTCTTATCAATTGGCGCTTTTATTGAGAGTCTTTATTGAAGGCTTCCAATTTAGGGTTCCAACAAAAAAAATTATTGTTCTTCAAGTTACTGTCCATGGCATTGGGCGACAGGGAGCGGGACGCGAAAGATGCACTATCTAACCTCTTGTAAATGGGTATGGTGGCCGAATACCAGAATAAGTTAAAGATGCTTATAAATCGAGTAACGGGGATGTCTGAATCTTTACTTAAATCATTTTATATCTCCGGACTTAAATTGGCGTTACATATAGAACTGTTGAGGGTAAGGCCTACAACTTTAGGATAAGCCTTCTCCTTAGCCCATATCATTGAGGCCCGTTTTGAGGACGCGCAGTCCATCAAAGCCATCGCCAAACCAAACGACCTAAACACAAGGGTACATGTTCAAGATCTTGAGGAAACGATTCGCCATAAGCCAACAAGGTAGAAGCTATCAAAACAAGTATGGTTGCTACTTCTGAAGAACACGAGCATCAAGGAAACCAAGATAACCTAAATGAAATTTCTAAAGAAAAAGATGACGCCAAACCACTAATTTCCGCCGACACTTTTGGCAGAAATGGTGTTAATGATTCAGAAACTTTAGGTTCGGAGACACCTGCGAAGGTAGTAGTGGAGAATAGTAATGGTTTTGCACTCACTTTTTTGGTTGGATACGGAAGTCCGTGAGCTCTCCAACTATGGGAAAAAATTGGTATAGGGGAGTTTCTCGGGCTCTTGGATAGTAGGGGCGCCCATAATTTTGCTCAACCAAATGCGGGTACGAAAGAAAGGTTGTAGCCAGCCTTCCGAAGGAGTTTCAAGAAGGAGACATGGTTGATGCATTGTCAAGAGTTATGGAGCAAAAAAGTTAGGGAAATTGGAAGGAGTTAGATAATAAATCAGAAGACAAAAAGGTGGAGAGAGATGCTGAAAGGGAAGGAGAACCAACTATCGTGGCAACATTTGGCAGCGATCGGGGTATAACAATTTGGGATCCTAAAATAATTTTTTTTAAACAACACCTTAAGGGCAAGGTAGTTTCGAAGGAGTGGGGAATCGCGACCCAAGAGAATCACATCCAAGCCCGTATGGCTAAGGATTATGTCATATAATAACTATATCTTTATTTATTATGTTTCAGTCTTAGTAGGAAAGTGTCGTTATCTTAGGAAAGTGTCATTATTATAGGAAAAGTCTTGTATTTAACTTTAACTGGTCTTGTATTTGACTATGACTGTATTTGATATAAATATATTAAACCATTCATGAATAATCAATCAATCAAGATTAATCATCTCAGCTATCTCAGATGGCCACTAAGGGTAACCTTAGGAAGGTTGTTACCACATGCGAGAGGTCTCGGGTTCAAGCCTCACCGTGGGGGTTTTCCTTCAGGAGCGAAAAAGGAGTGAGGTTTATTTCCTAAGGCAAAGTTTCGAGTCTCGCATACTGCCTAATTGGATGTCACTATGAACGCGAATCACTAACAACTAACTTGTCGTTCTAAAAAAAATCAAGTTAAAGATCAATAATTCTCTAGTTCTTCTCTTCTACTTCTTAAGGAACTCGCACACACTTGAAGTGGTGCTACTATCCGATACAACCCTTAGCAGGGTCATATCAAGGTTTTTTCTAGACAACACCTTGAGGGCAATGTAGTTTCTTAGGAGTTTGGAGTGTTACGCCCATGGTTAGGATAACTATCATAGTTTATTATGTTTAGGATAAGTGTTCATATTAGGAAGTGTCAAAAGTTAATATTTATATTGTGGTCAAGTCAAAAGTAAAAAGTTAAAGGTCAAAAGTCATAATAGACTATAATAGGCCCATGGCCCATTTAGCTATTATGATTTTATCCTACTTTGTCTTATACATAATATTTCTACTCTTTTATTTTATAATCAATCAATCAAGTTAAAGATCCAAAATTCTCTAGTTCTTCTCTTTATATCTTTAAGGAGCTCGCACACGCTTGAAGTGGTGCTACTATCCAATACAACCCCTAATAGGGTCATATCAATTGGTTACTTCATCATCTTCATTAGCATCACCTCTAGCTGCCTTCTTTGCAGCAGCCTTTTTGTTGGGAAATACAAGTCAAAAGGTCAACGTACTGCTAAGCAAAAGGTCAACGTACTGCTAAGTAGAAAGTCAAAGTACTGCCAGTTAAAGATCGAAG
>BQNB010082913.1:0-12851 GCA_026074375.1 Tanacetum coccineum
AAGCTTTTTAAGAGCTGAAATTCAAAGAGCTTATACAAGAGCTTATAGGGTCTTGAAATAAGCCAAGAAATTGGGCTTAAGTGGATTTTTAGCTTTTAAAAACCATTTTTACTTGCTGAATTTTGTAGGTGAAAAAGGCTTGTGGATCTTTTTGAAACTGCTATAAGCAAACACTTGGTGATTTTTGACTTACAAAGTCAAAAGACCAAAGGTGTTTGCAGCTTGTTTAACACACACAAAAATACACTCTTTTTGAACCTCAAACTCAAAATTCAAGTGCTTATGGATATAAGCACTTGTGGCTTTTTTAAAAGTCACAGCTTAACAAGTTGTTTATAAGAACTTTGAAAAACAATTTTCAACCTTAAAAATCTTTTAAAAACAGCTAAAACAAGCTTAAAACTTAAGCTTAAACTCACTAAATGACTTTAACCCATACTTAAACCATTTTGACCCGTTTTTAAAGTTATCCCAAACACCCCTTTACTTTAAGCTGTCAAACTAAAGTGACATTAAAATCTATTTTAACACTAAAATTATTAAAACCTTTTATCTACTCTTACTAATACTACACTAATTAAATTATTTTGATTCTAAAACTTACAGCTTATTAGGAAATATAAGCTAGTTTCTCTCCTAGGCTCATTGTACTATTATGACAGAACTTGAGAATTTAAGATCTTAATGAACTAAACCTATGACAACTCAATGCATTAACATCACTAAGCTAACTAAACAAATCTAAACACAGTTTAACATAAATAAGAGCAAAGAAATAAGCTAATTGAGTGAACTAAATTAAAGCTAAAATGAATTGTACAAGTTAAAACCTGGAAATTGAATGTCTCAGAACCTAGCCACTCTATCTGAATGAGTGGCTTACAAATCAAAGCCTAATGGCTTCCAAAGCCTCTAAACCTTGAGCTTAAAAGCTCAATAAGCTATATTAGCTTATTCACTCCTTGTAGCTTCCAAAGTGAATTAAATAAACTCAGGTTATCATACTATGATGTGAAATGAATAAAATGAGTAAATGAATTACTAAAACAAAGTTTTGACTAAATTTAAGCTTATGAACAAGAATAAGCTCAATTGAGCTTATTAGAGCTTATTAGAGTAAAAATAGCTTAATTTTTGAAATGAAAAACACTCAAAACTTTAAAACTGAATTTTATTACTCAAAATAGTAACATACAAGCTAAAAATTACAGAGTACAAGTGCTTAAAGCTGATTTCTAAAAACTTAAAAGAAAATTGCTTAAAAATACGAAAAATTACAAACTGAAAAAATAAAACTACTCACTCCTCTGGTTGTTCATCTCTCTCTCTTTTATAGATGTCCCAGGTCTTTTTGTTGTGCTTCTTGTGGTTGTGTTGTGAGAGGAAAAAGCCCAAAGCAATCTCAGCCTTTAATTTCCATTTGTGCTTCTTTGGTTTCATCATAGCCATCGAATTTGATTGGGAAGCGTGTGATCTCCAACTTGGCAAGGTAACATGTGACAAGGGTTTTAGTGGAGAGGGTGAGTGATGTTTATCCAGTGGTTTTTTTCGAGGTGGGGGATAAAACGGGTGTTGTTTGGGGAAGACAATCAAAAAGGGCGGTAAATTTGGTTATAAAAGAGCAGGGGTGA
This sequence comes from Tanacetum coccineum, assembly GCA_026074375.1. Lineage (NCBI taxonomy): Eukaryota > Viridiplantae > Streptophyta > Magnoliopsida > Asterales > Asteraceae > Tanacetum > Tanacetum coccineum. Next base: position 1,632 of record BQNB010082913.1, read on the forward strand.
GGTTTGGTGATTTAACATAATTGGCCCCTCAACCTTTATTCTTGTATTGCACTCTTTGTCCTTGTGGTGATGAAGTTTTTCGGGGTTGCCAAGTTAAACCCTTGAGGGTGTATCGTGTAATTACACCATACGTCCTTGTGGTAATACAACTTTTTGACTTGATTGACTTTTTGGCTTCGATTTTACTTCGTCTTCTCACACTTTTCCATTTCGTGCTCAGTTTTGTCGTTTTTGGCTTTGTTTTTCGTCCTTTTCTGAATATCCATTTCCTGCACAACACAAATGCAAAACAAACATATATTTGGCAGTTTTTGTCTGTTTTTGGTCATTTAAGTCCGTTTTTTATGGAGAAAGGTATGTGTAATTAAGCACATACCAAGGCCCATTCATAAGAATACAGCATTTAAAAACAATAATTTTAATCAGAGGGTTAATACTGTTAAGGATAAAAATGTTAATGCTGCTAGGCCAAAAGTAGTAGTTAATACTGCTAGGGGAAATAATGTTAATGCTGTTAAGGCCTCAGCTTGTTGGGTTTGGAAACCAAAGACTAAAGTTTTAGACCATGTTTCTAAACACAAAAGTGCATTAATCACCCTGAAAAAGTTTAATTATGTTGATGCACAAGGCAGATCCAAGTCAGTGATGGCTTGGGTCCCCAAAAGAAGCTGATTTTGTTACTAATATGCAGGGCAATCCATAAATGGATTTACAGGATCAAGGAGTGATTGATAGTGGATGCTCAAGGCACATGACAGGGAACATGTCCTATCTTACAGACTATGAAGAAATAGATAGAGGATATGTTGCCTTTGGAGGTAACCCCAAAGGAGGGAAAATCACAAGCAGAGGTACAATCAAAACTGGTAATTTATATTTTGAGAATGTGTATTTTGTAAAAGAGTTAAAGTTTAACCTCTTTAGTGTCTCACAAATGTGTGACAAAAAGAATAGTGTTCTCTTTAATGACACTAAATGTATTGTTTTATCTCCAAACTTTAAGTTAACTGATGAAAGTCATGTTTTACTTAAAGATCCTAGAAAGAACAATATGTATGTGTTGATTTAAAGAATATTGTTCCTAAAGGAGGTCTAACTTGTCTCTTTGCAAAAGCCACATCTGATGAATCTGAACTTTGGCATAGGACACTTGGACACATAAATTTCAAAACTATGAATAAACTGGTTAAGGGAAATCTTGTAAGAGGTTTACCTTCAAAACTTTTTGAAAATAATCAAACCTGTGTTGCTTGTCAAAAGGGAAAGCAACATAGAGCTTCTTGTAAGTCCAAAACAGTAAGTTCAATCAGCCAACCTTTACATATGTTGCACATGGATTTGTTTGGTCTAACATTTGTAAAAAGCTTAATGAAAAAAATGTATTGCCTAGTTGTCACAGATGATGACAGTAGGTTTAGTTAGGTTTTCTTTCTAGTTACTAAAGATGAGACTAGTAGCATACTTAAGTCCTTTATAACAAGAGTAAAAAATCTAATAGATCAAAGGGCCAAAGTAATTAGGTGTGACAATGGAACTGAGTTCAAGAATAAGGAGATGAATCAGTTTTGTGAGAGAAAAGGTATTAAGAGAGAATTTAGTGTAGCTAGAACTCCTCAACAAAATGGAGTAGCTGAGAGGAAAAATAGAACACTAATTGAGGCTGCTAGGACAATGCTAGCTGATTCTAAGCTACCTACTACTTTTTGGGCTGAAGCAGTTAATACTACTTTCTATGTGCAAAATAGGGTATTATTAACTAAGCCTCATAATAAGACCCCTTATGAACTTTTTCTTGGTAGAAAACCAGCTTTAGGCTTTATGAGACCATTTGGGTGTCCTGTTACAATTCTCAATACCATAGATCACTTAGGAAAGTTTGATGGTAAGGCTGATGAAGGATTCTTTGTTGGGTACTCAATCAATAGTAAAGCATTTAGAGTATTCAAAAGTAGAACTAGGATAGTTGAAGAGAACCTGCATGTCCAGGTTAGTGAGAATACACCTAATATTGCAGGAAGTGGACCAAATTGGCTCTTTGATATTGATGCACTAAAAAAGTCAATAATTTATAAGCCAGTTGTTGCCGAAAATTAGTCTAATAGTAATGCAGGTACAAAAGCATGTGATGATGTAGATAAAGCTAGAATGGAGATAGTACCTGGCAAAGATTACATTCTACTACCATTGTGGACTGCTGATCCACCATTCTCTCAAAGTTCAAAGTGTTCCCCTGATGCTCTATTCAAACCTTAAGGAGATGATGAAAAGAAGGTTAATGAAGATTCAAGAAAAGATAATGAAAGTATTGATCAAGAGAATGATGATAATGTTAACAGCACTAGCACTGTTAATGCTGCTAGCATAAATGAGGTCAATGATGTTGGTGGAAAAACAAGCATTAAACTTCCAGATGATCCAAATATGCATGCTTTGGAAGATATTATCTCTTCAGATGATGATGAAGATGTTGGTGCAGAGGCTGACATGAATAATTTGGATGCATTTATGCTTGTCAATCCTATTCCAACTACAAGAGTACACAAAGATCATTCAGTTTAACAAATTATTGGAGACTTGAATTCAGCACCTCAAACAAGAAGAATGACAAAGAATTTAGAAGAACATGGTTTGTTTAGTTTGATAATGAGAGTCTATATGCATAGTTAACCACCACCCCTACCCAACCCGCTTCCTCCCCCCCCCTCTCACCACCTAACACCACACCCACCCCCACCCCATCCACATAGTAGAACACTCCACTACACACTCCATATAACTCCAGCTATATAACAATTACCAGACACCTAGACACTTTCCCACCTGGTACCCCCCACAACCTCTCCACCATGCACCCTCGCACCAAGCCTGTTACCGCCAGACTAAGAGCGCCTTAACACCACTCATATACTCGACATAGTACGTAGACTCCTATCTCTCAACCACTTCTCCTTCAGATTTGTGTGTGAATGCTCAAATCTTAAAGTCTTAGTATGGAATGGAAAAGCTTATTGGGGATGGAATTAGAGTTAATGCTAGTAACTAAAAGTTAATACTGCTGGGCGAAAGTTAGTGTTGCTAGGCTAACTTAATACTGCTAGGTTACCGTTAGGTTAATGCTGTTGAAGGTGTTTTACATAAATACAATAGTTACTTTGATTAAGGGTTTCTTTCACTCACATAATCAATTTTGCTCTTTCAAATACTCTCAAAATCTCAATGCATAATTTAATTTCCTCATTATTTCTTGAAACACAACATCTATGGCGGCTTTGAAATTTGCTAATAGTCACAACATGGTTGTGTTTTTAGAGAACCCACTGAAAGTGCTGGGTTTGAGGAGATAGTAGATTTTCTAAATGCACACCCCATAAGGTATGCTTGATGTTATCAATACTTATTATATGTTTATGTATTGACCAGTTTTGGTCTACTTCCGAAGACCAATCATCAATTAAAGAAACACACGATCATGCCTATAGTTGAGCAAGAAATTAGTCATAAACTGAATCATCTGTTAGGTGAGACCTTTAATTTGCATACTGAAAAAGGTATTGATTGTTTTCTAAATACTACTATTTTTGAAAACCTTACATTTATGGGGTATAAAAATCTTTCACAAAAGCTTACTTTTTATAAATCTTTCTTCTCCTCACAATAGATATTTCTAATTCATACCATCTTACAGTGTTTGAGTCTAAAATCTACTGCTTGGGTGGAATATGGTACTAATGTAAACATTGCTATTATGTGCTTGCTACAAATCAGACTTTAATTTTTCAAAATGATTTTGTTGGTATGATAAAAAATTGGATAATGCATCTAGAATTTTTATGTATCCAAGGTTTATTCAACTCTTTTTAGAAAAACAAATTGATAATCTTTCAGTTCATAAGAGGACATACATTGCACCTTTTCATACTAAAAAGATTTTTGCTAATATGAAAAGGATTGGAAAAGGTTTTTCAGGAAAAGTAACACCTTTTTTGACATAATGCTGATACAAAACCAAGCAAATATGGGTGAAGGTTCAGGATAACCCACTGATCCTCCAAACCACCCAATATCTGATCCTCATCTTATTATAGAAACAAATATTGTCAATCGTCACATCAACCTAAAAAGACCACAACCTGGAAGCATAAGAGCAAGCGGTCATATAGATACCTTAGTATTGTGAGCTTAGGGTGGGGGGGGGCTGGCTATTGAACCTATTGTAGATGAGGCTGTCCTTAAGGGAGGAGGGGTGACAGTTTGGTGAGGGCTGCCACAACTGATTCTACCTTAGAAGCAGAGATGTAAGTGGTAACATCAATTAAGACCGATCCAAGGTAACACTTTATGAACCTATCCCAGGGAACTGGTTCAGGTAGTGGCCCCAGGCGCCAAGACACCATGGGGGACACAATTGCTCAAACTAGGTTTGAGAATGTGTCTAACACATCCAATGATTCACTGCTCGCAGGAGTTAACACACCTCGAAGTGATGAGGATGGTATGAAACTTAAGGAATTGATGGAATTTTGACAAATTGCAACAAAGAGTTCATTTGACCGGAGAACACAAAAAGACTGCTCAAGCTCAGGAGATTACAAGTTTGGAAAATGAGAGTCAAGAGTTAGAGAAGATAATGAGGGTCAAGAATTCACAGCTCAAATGATTTTAAAAGGTGGTTGATCTGCAAGATGGTTTCCTCTGATGACTAGTTTGGGTGATCAGGTGGATGCATCCAAATAGGGGAGGAAAATTGAAGGAACATGATAAAGATGCAGGATTTCATTAGGTTTAACCTGAAACTCATGGGAGGTATGGTGATGATCTAATGTTTGATATATGTGTTCTTGATGATGAAGATGTGTTTGCAGGATAGGTTTTATGCTGAAAATGAGATTTATGTGGCTGAAAGGACAGATAGTACTGCTGAGCAGTTATACTGCTGGTGAAATATTTTACTACTGCCGAGTGTTGAGGTTGGTACTGCTGTGATTTGAATATGGCTCTGACTCTAATGGAGAGAAGAAATTGCAAGACCCAAAGCTAAAGGGTTGTTTTCAGAGAAGCCTGCTGAAATCTACACAAAACAACAAGACAATCAACAACAACCAATAAAGATAAAGGTAAAGGTATCATGGAAGAGCCTGAGAAACCAACAAAGAAAAAGATCAAATTAGGCATGATGAGGAAGTTGCTTAAGATTTCAAGCTCAAATGCAAGCGGGACAATTAGAAAGGAAGAAGATAGGATTGAAGGCAAAGAGAAGAAGAAGGCACATTGTTTTATGGAGGATAATATGCAAGCAATGATAGATGTTGATTATCAAATGGCTCAACAAATGCAAGCAGAAGAACAAGAGAAGTTGAGTATTAAAGAGAAGTCCAAGTTGTTTGTACAACTCCTAGAAGCAAGAAAGAAACACTTTGCAACAATGAGAGCAAAAGAAAAGACAAACCACTAACTAAAGCTCAAAAGAGAAATACAATGTCTACTTATCTGAAAAACATGGCTGGATACAAGCATATATGATGAATTAAATATTTTGATGATATTCAGAAGTTATTTGACAAAGCTATGAAAAGGGTAAACACATTTGTAGATATGGATACAGAATTGGTGGAAGGTAGTAAAGTAAGAGCAGAAGGCAGTAAGAAAAGAGCAGGAGAAGAGCTGATGCAGGAAAGCGCTAAGAAGCAAAAGGTACATAATGACACAAAGGAAGATGACACAGAGGAAACAGAACTTAAAGATTGTTTGGAAATCATTACAGATGAGGAAGAGATTACTATAGATGTTGTACCTTTGGCTGTTAAGTCTCCATTAATTGTTGACTAGAAGGTTATTAAAGATGGAAAAAAGAGCTATTATTAAATCATAAGAGCTGATGGAAGTTTTAAGATGTATATGGTTTTCAACAAAATGCTGAGGAGTTTTGACAGAGAAGATTTGGACACTTTATACAAGTTGGTTAAAGCTAGATACAGGTCAACAAGACCAGTTGGAGAAGACAGAGTTTTATGGGGAGATTTGATGACTACGTTTGAACCAAATGTAGAAGATGATATATGGAGGAATCAACAAGAATACAGATTATTGAGCTGGAAGCTATATGACTCTTGTGGAGTACATTGCTTGATGACGAATTCTATGCATATCTACATGTTGGTAGAAAAGAAGTATCCCCTTCCACCAATTACACTTTCAAAAATGTAGGAAAAGAAGCTACAAGTTAATTATCTATGCGAAATGGCTTATCAGCTTCTTAGATTTATCAAGTCACTACTTAAGAAGTAAAGAAGTGTTTGGAAGCATCCTCCTGGTGTTTAAGAAGTTTTTAAATGAAGAAACTTGATGATATTGATGAAGAACATCAAGTTTAAGGGAGGATTGTTGGGATTAAAAGTCTTCTTAAGTTTGTTCTGAGTTAAGATTGCTCGTTTAAAGTTAATGCTGCTCAGAGGAATTAATACTACTGGTGAAGTTCAAGGAAGATATTCTAAGTGGTTAATACTACTAGTGTAAAAGTTAATGCTACTAGTACAAAGTTAAGACTACTGGAATGTTAATGCTGCTAGTTATAAGTTAGTACTGTTTGACTTAGTTAGTACTTGCTTATGAGATATGTATGAGTTGTTTAAGGAAAAGATTATGATTACTTAGGAAAATATTGTAAGCCATTAAGGACTCCTTAGTGTATAAAAAGAGGCCTAAGGCATAGAGTTCGATATACATTCGACAGAATTCACATCATAATCATAATCTTCTTTAGATTTTTCATAGCTTCAAGGTTTGTAACCCTAACACTAGTTAGAGTATTCGTACTGTATTTTATTATAGCTTTATTTCGTTTTCTGTATGGTCATTAGAATTACAGTTTTATTGATATTCTTCTTATTGATCTAGATTTGATTTCGCATATTCTTGATTTATTTTTACAAGTGTCTACCATAGTTGTGTAGATTTTTCTTGCCATAACTAAACCTTACACAAGCTAAAGAATTTAAGATCTATTCAAGTCACTCGAGAACACAAATTCATTTGATCCTTCATTAAGTAATACTCGACAACATAGTGTAAAAGCTTCACTTCAAACTTGTTTTATAAACGAAAATGTTGAAACTTTAATTAGCTATGCAAGTCGGAATGAAATCCTTAAAAGTTGGTTTTAACATGATAGGTCATGTTGAGCCATCATGAACAAGCTAAATGGAAATATGCTTTTCTTTAATAAAAATTAAGGAAACCACTTGTGTTTATTCCCTTTAAAATACCACAGACAAGACTTATTATGTTGATAAACAACTGAAAGGAATCTTGTCACCGCAGTCTAAACTAATGTTTAGTTTAAATGTAAAAATATAAGTTACAATTATTACAACGAATACGTTTTGACCCGTGCACTGTGGGCGGAGGTTTCATCACAAACAATCTTAATAGTCATGCAATAAATAAACCTTGAATGGTTATATTTTCAAACTGCCTTAGTAAAAGAATATAGAAAAATATTCATACTCGCACACTTAATATCACATTTAGCCCACATCTATTGTTTATATATTTAGCCCACATCTATTGTTTATATATTTTTAAACCATGGCTAATTGTCTAAATTAATTACATGTTGCTTAAGTTAAGTGTTATACATATTTGAGAAGATTAAGAATCTTGGTAGTATGTTAATTAATTATGGAAATAGAGAAGACGAATATTGTTACACCAAAATTCAAGTAATTTATCTAGTACCTTTAAAATTTTTTTTTATTTTTTTTTTGGTAATGATCCTTCTAAATCGTTCATTCTATTTTACCATTTATATTCAAATTTCAAGTTATTATGTATTTGATTTATTTATTGTTAAGTAGATCAAATGATGGCAGGAAAAAAATGTATGTAAAATAAAAAAAATAAAAAGAATGAAATGATTGATAAGAACATGCAGACTGTCATCTTGTTATTTGTTAAGTCAAGAAAGAGTTAAGAAAATCAAAAGAAAAGAGTCATTGTTTACTTTGTACATGATATTAGTTTTTGACTTAGCAACGCACAAAATGTAACTATTTAAATAGTTAACTTGCCACCAGTAAACATTCTTTATCACTTAGCCCTTATTTCCTTACCCAAAGCCTTAAGTTACAACCCTTTGTCCCTTTGATAGTAGTTTCTAGGTAATTTGTATCCAATCGAGAGATGTGAGTATCCAAACACTTACTATGTGATGTGTTAGTCTTGTATTTCCGTTCTTGAAATTTCCATAAGTGCATTGTCAAACTAGTTTTGCCACAAACTATTTTTATGCTAATGTTAAATGCCTCTAATTTGTATTATTGTCTAAGTTAAAAGCCATAGTTTAAGGACAGGCAAATCTCAAGTGTAGGGGTATTTGATGATGTGCAAAATCATATGGTTTTTAGGGGTCACTTAGCCGTTAATTTAATGCACTTTGAATCATGTATTGCCTTAAATTCTTTCTTTTTGGCTTTTAGGTGTTTAGGAATGGTTTGCTCGAAACATAGGAAACTCGGTCTCATTTGGACGAAGAACGAAAGAAAAAGATAACTTTCAGCTTTGTGACCAGCATCCGTGACGCGGTCTTCCCATAATTGCCTTGACAATGTGTTTTTTAAGAAATTAATCGTCAAGTCAGTATGTAGTGCATGGGTTCTTGACACCGTCATCAACTCATCGTGACAACGTCACACTCAATGGTTGATGTTGTTGTTGTCACACTTCTGTCGTGGAACATAATACCTTTGACAATTGACAATGTGACACGTCAAAGCGATTAATGTTGGCTCCCATCACAAGCTGAAGCTCTATATTTATTTTTTCCCTTTTTTTCATATTTGTGTGTCGGCTGGGGGAATTATTGGAGATAACCCCTCCTAATTTTAGCTATTTTCCTGTCTTGTGGCATAATGAATTATCATGTATGAAAAGATAAGTAACAATAAGAAAATTGCTAACTGCTTAACATTGTTTTTAAAATATCGGTTTATTTTATGCTTATTTGATTTAATTTTTGTAATTATTTGAACTGTACTTATACTTTTTATATTAACATATGTATCCTCAGAATAGGAACAAGCCAATCATCTGAAACGAACTCATAGCAACGCCAGCTGAACTCATAGCTAAAAAGCATACCAAATGGAAGACAACTAAAGATGATTTTACTGGAGGTCAAGCTTCTATTTGCAGGTACCTAACAATGTTCCAATAATATTATTATATAAAGCAGATTTAGTCAAATTAGCGATCAACTCAAGAGTTTCTTTTTCAACCTCGAAAGAGAAGCCTTATAAATATCACTAGCCTTAGTATGGGCACATGTATATATACATATTGTGACGGTAATGTAAACAGAGGCTAAAAAATATTAAAAGAGCAAAGTTGCAGAATATATGTAGTATTTAAGTATGTTGGCTATAGGATTTTAGTAATATATAATTTAAACAAAGTAGCATATACCTAGAGATTTTCAAAGACTAATGGGAAACATGTTTATTTTAAGCAAAATGATGAGTGCACAGATAATGCCATTTCTAATATGACTTTTGAATGTTTGTTACATCATATTTAATTCGAATAGAATAGCGGACTTGGGTTCTTCATGATGTTGCAGCTCATCCAGCTCTTTCGCGAAAAAAAATCTGTTTGTTGTGTTCAGCGTGGCCATGGACATGCCGTTTTTTTTTTAGTTACAGTTTTCCTCTTTACCGAATATACTTCCTTTAAAAGGCTTAGCGTCTGACAAGCCATCCATATATATATACTCAAACATTAGGATCTATGTATGATAATTGTCTAAGCCGCATTGACTTAGCATTCCTCACTAACTCACCGTAATGCCAATAATTAATAGATATGATGGAATGATGGATTACAGAGGCTGATGTTACACTCTTCATATCAGTGATATTCTTTGCATGTATTTGCATTATGAGATTATACACCTAAGCACGTTCTGGACCATGTGTATGTGCCTAGACAATATGCCGTAATCCCCCGGTGCTAAGAACGATCATCTAAATCCACGTTTTCACGCACGTACTCTAAAGCAATTTTGATGTGGAATGACAATTCCAGACAACTTTTCGTTTTGCCCGATAAACCTGGAACGAGCCGAAAGGCTAAAACAGCACCGCAAAACATTATTCGAACTAACATACAAACGCGACACACAAAAAACAATTAAATTTGTTTTTAAGTTTATCATATATATTTAAATAAACAATATTAAATAAATTATACATCATTTTTAATAAAAAGCGTTATTGAACAAACGCACAATCAGTTGAAAATCCCTTTTTATTTTCAGACGGAGCGAAACCGTTCACAAAAAGAATAACAGATATTTTTATATAATGTTATAAAAATAATTCTGAAATATTATCAAATCAATACAATCATTTTTTATCAGAAAAATGATTATAAAACAATGGCGCAAGTTTCGAGATTTGAATCGTTCGTTAAGTCGCTCAAATGAGTCCCGAACCGTTTTTATAAAAACTATACCAAAAATATTACACTTTAGGTCCCTCAACTATTAAAACTTTTCATTTTAAATTAATATATATATATAAATCTTATACATCTTTTTCATTTCATTTCATTTCCATCTTTTACACACACACACTTTATACACACTCTCCCTCTCCACCTTTCTTCTCCGGCGAACCTCCCACCGCCGGCCACTGTAGCGCCGCCGCCGGAAAACTTTTCCGGCGGGCTTTTTCGGCGAAGACCAAAAACACTCCCCACCTCCGGATCTACCCGATCCCCTACACCACTCTCCTCCACGCGCCACCTCTGCCACCCCACTGTCACCACCTCCATCTCCTCGCCACCGCCACCTTCATAGCACCAAGGGTGCGTTTGCTTCACCTATAACAAGCCACGAAGGGCGTGTTTATTTCGTTTGGTTTTGTTAACAACAGACGAAGGGGTGTTTGTTTTAAGGGTTAAAGCAAAGGTGCGTCGGGGTTGGGTTATCGGGTTTGGTTCGTGTATAAAACAACCACCGAAGGGTTGTTTGGTTGGTTCGGGTTGGGTTTGACAGCGGGGACAGCCGGAGTGTCGGGTTTGTTTGGGTTGGGAGTATAAGCCACAAGGGGAAGGGGTGTTCATGTCGGGTTCTATGGCACCACAACAAGGGGCGTTTGGGTGTGCATAGAATAGGGGGTGTTTGGTTTGGTTTATCAATAAAGGGTCGTGGGGGTTTTCAAAATA
>BQNB010082914.1:0-29185 GCA_026074375.1 Tanacetum coccineum
GTGAAAGTGGTCTTCTCTTGATAAAATGGGTCAATCGGGATTTGAAAGTAGCCGGAGAATCCGTCCAAAAAGCAATAGTACTCATTTCCGGCTAATCTTTCAAGCATTTGATCCATAAATGGTAGCGGGAAATGGTCTTTACGAGTTGTATCATTGAGTTTCATTTTTTACTACGGTTATGCCTCCCTTCTTAGGGACACAATGAACCGGGCTCACCTAGGGACTGTCAGAGATAGGGTAAATTAACCCAGCATCAAGAAGTTTGATAACTTCTTGCTTAATAACCTCATGGATTTTGGGGTTAACCCTTCTCTGATGTTGAACTACGGGTTTGGCATTTTCCTCCATCAAAATCTTATGGGTGCAAAATTATGGATCTATCCCCTTAATATCAGAAATCTTCCAAGCTATGGCATGTTTATGTGACTTAAGAACCTTGATTAGGGCGGTTTTATCCTCATCTTTCAAGTTTTTAGCGATTTTGACGGGTAATTTGTCATCACCCTCCAGAAACGCATACTCAAGATGGGATGGTAAGTCTTTAAGTTCTAGTTTGGGAGGATCTTCACATGAAGATTTAATCTTTTCAGGCACATTAATTTCACAAACTGGTGACAGAGAGAGATTTGGGTCACTATTGATCACACTTAACAATTCCTCAAGGTAAACAATATCTCCCTCAGAATCATAGATGCCGTCAACACCCGGTGGTATTGAATCATCGTGTTCAAGAAATGCATCGATCTCTTCCATTTGAAAATCACTTCCTCCGAAAGGAGTGAAAGATGGAGAGCGAGAATCGATCATAAGGTCCGAAGGAGAAGTGGGATTGCCACTTTCAAGTATTTCTTGAACATATTCTTCATAAGCAATGTCAATAACATCGACTCGGATTCAATGATATTGTAGGAGAAAGTCTTAGTATCACCAACTTTGAAGGTCACGGATTGGTCATTGATAAGTGCTTAATTACACATATCTTTTACCTCTAAAAACGAGCTTAAATGACCAAAAACAGACAAAAACTGAAAAGGTACTTCCTAGAAAATAAGGGAACCCGGGATCGGCAACGTAATCAACGACCACAAATCGGCAGAAAGAAAGAAATGTTCCAAACTTTCACGAAAACATCCTCGGCGATTGCCAGTTGGAGTTGAATCGTTAATCGTCGGTAAGTTCATGTATCTTTGGGTTTTGGTCCAAGTGGGAGATTTAGTTCTTGCAAATGAGAGAAAGCATTAGGTTGATGCTTGCACCGAGATCGGACAGGCTAAGCATTCTATTCATCTCCGGAATCTCATGGTATAGGAATTCTACCGGGGTCGTCCAAGTTTATCAGGAAACCTTTTTAGGATTAAACGCCGAGCAATTCTCTTTTACGGTGTCTTTGTCAAACTTAATTGTCTATCTTTTTAATCGAGGAGTTTTTAAACTTGTGCCAAATTTGGGCATGTGTATGAGAGCGTCCTGCGAAATTAGCTCAAAATGGAAGTTTCTGTAAACTCCATAAATTTGAAGCTAGAAGATGTCTTTAAGCCCTCTTTTGGCCCCAAATTGCTACTTTTTAATAATTTAAAGGAATTCATCTATATACATACTACATATAATGCAAGAATGTTTTTTCCTTAAAAACCAAAAAGTGAGTAATGTTTAATCCCCGGAATACACCTTTAAAACTTCAATTTCAATCTTCTATTTACTTTCCCACATAAAAATGTTTTTAAAAAAGTTTTCGAAATAGTTTTTATTTCTAAAATTACCCAATCTCTGGCATACTGATACGAACCTATCCCATACTAGGCTCGTATCGGTTCATAAGTCCAAGTGTAGAACTCACTCAAAAAGCTAGCTTGTTTGAGGAGGGGACACCTAGACATTATAAACCATCAACCAATCCCATACTTTGTTTTGACTTGCTTACTTGAACTATAAGGGGAACATTTACTAACTAACCTTTATTTAATACCATAGTATGTATAACTTTCTTCCTTCTTTGGCGCATAAGCACTAGATCGAGGGCTTTCGAAACGAAGTACTTGGCTTGCTTTCCTTCCCCCACTTAATCGGAATCTCCTTCACTCACAACAGAAGGCTTTGGCTCGACTCAAAGAACTGGGTCACTGATAGAACTCCCTTTTGAGGTAATAAGAGTGATTATTTTAACTTAGATCGGATACCCGCTTGAAGAAGACAAGAAGGAAGAGACCTCGAACAAAGACAACTAGCCCCTCCCAGAAAAAAAGGGAGGATCTTGGGATCTTTCATTCTTAGGGCCTAAAGACCGGCTTTGCACCTTCTGTCTTCGTCTTTCTTACAATGTAAGTAAGTTAGTTCAATAGAAGCCAGATTTCTAGGTGAAAGCTCAGTTTAGCCAAGCCTTGAAAGTTGAAACTATCCATGAGCTGGACGAATTCCTTTTGTGAAAGGCTCAAAAGTATAGCGAGTTAGGCGATAATTGTCTCAAGATTGACAGATTTACTTAGGGGGATATGGAAGATGAAGGGAACCCACTTTCCCTCCCCCAACCCCATTTCCGTTCGGGTGAGAAGATAAGAGAATATTCGCCGACATATCCGATTTAGATAAACTACGCCGGGATCAAGCCCTCTGTAGAAAAATTAATTGGTCACCCAGAATGAAAAGTATTCAAAGATAGTGGAATTGAGGGATCTCTACTTTACGTACCTCTGTAGTCTTAAGAGAAAGTAATACCTAGTTGTAGCTCGTTAGCGCGCATCTCGCCAATACAGCCCCCTATAGTTTTCGTTATCAGATATCTTTTTTTTGTTTTTTCATTGTTCCTAGGTATTTTTTGGGCAATCTGCTCCCATGCTGCAAACAATCAAATCTGAACTTAACCTTGTCGCTCTTCTTTCTTTCCTCGCGAGCAGGAAGCACACCAGCAGCGTGCGTTGCGTGATTCTACTGTGTTTTTTTGCACTTGACTGGGTGGACAGTTGACCGGAAGAGAACTTAGATTCGCCCGGCCAGCAGGCGGGCGGCGTGCTTATCTTGTGTGACAACACTACAGAGCGAGTGGCTCTTCTAGGCGGGCAGCTGTGTGACAATACTACAGAGAAAGCGGCGCTTTCGTGTAACATGCTATGGTCTCAACGCCCTTACGAGGTAGTGATGAGTTTCACGCGCTCTAAGCCCGGCCCGCGCGCGGTTAGGAAGATTGGCCGCAATCTGAGCGGTACCACCCACCCTACCCTACCACCTATAGGCGGCCGTCCGTCCTACAGCCGCCCGAAAAGGAACTGCAGTGATCTTGAATAGGGATCCTACAGCGATAGATAGAATCCCCATAAAAATACCACTAGATCGAGCACCAGTGATTTCGTATCCGGTCAAAATCTTGGCTAATTGATCAAAGTGGGTAGCTCCAGTAGACCCATAGATCATGGAACAAATAGGGTGGGTAGGCCCAACCACCACACTACACGTATAGACGCGAACCCCCCTCGTTACCGTACGTGCGACTCTCACCGCATACGGCTCGCACAAAGACTCCTAAATTCATCCCGAGCCTTTTCTTCCACCTCTCCTCTCCAATCCTCGATCAAACTTGCGTTCCCCAGGCGCTATGAAATGGGGGTCTTTCCTTCGCCTATCGTATGTATCGGCTTGGCTTCATACCGAACCAAGGAGGCATTCTGGCGGGCGCGTGCGTGTAGGAAGGCCGACGACTATATAAGCTAAAAGACTACGACTACAAGCCAAGCCGGAAGCTACTCGCTTCTATTCTCGTTGGGATTGGATATGGATGGGGAATCTATAGATCGTAGTAGTTCGCCAACCTCTCTAACTAACATACGATACAATTGAACTTCACGGAACGGCCAAAGGAGCTTCGCTCGGTTGGCCTTCCTACGCTGACGAATGCCTCTTTTCTCTTCTCTGAAGTCTACAACAAACAAGTGGGAGAGGCAGGATTCGAACCTACGTAGAAAAACTTCAACAGATTTACAGTCTGCCGCTTTTGACCACTCGGCCACTCTCCCCTTCCCGGGCCGAGGCCCCCCCCTTCGTTGCTTCTGGCGAACTTAAATCCTAAAACAGTGACGTAAAAACGCGAGCTAAAAACCTAAATTATCTAATTTTAACCCTAATGTAAATTTTTTACTTTAAATGAGCTATAAATGACTAAAATGAAGAATAAAAAAAACTAGAACAAAAACGGAGGTGTTTTGAGCTAAAAACGCGAAGAAACGAAAACGGGAACGAATCTCGTTCTTTAAAAAACAAACTTTTCCAAAAATGACCCTACGAAAACATTTATATTTTTCCTAGATACTATATAAAAAAAGAAAATTTAAAAAAAAAGATTTATATTTTTTTGATTATTATTTTATTTTTTATGAATTTTTTAAGTTTTTAATCAAAATAAATTATAAAAAATGCTAAACGTTTATATAAAAATCTAAAAAGATTACAAAAATTAGCTAAGATTATAAGAGTTCTATGAAAAATGAAATGGGTCACACAGCTTATTGTAATAAGCTGTGAAAAATCAAAATAGCTTATAAGCTTGTTGGGCCAAAAAGTGGTTAAATATTTAACCACTTGGGTCCTTAACGAAAAAGACCCAAGGGCGCAGCGGTGAGTGTGTGTGTATAAAGGGTGAGAGTGTTGAGGTCGGGGGTTCGAGCCCTTGCTCACCCCTGACTTCCACTTTCCCCTTTTATTTTTTTTGAAAACTTTTTTCACAAACTTGTAGAAAAGACAAAAATAAGCATTTTTTATAACTACAACTTTTTACAAATCTCACTAAATAAGCCAGAAAAAGGCCAAATAAGTTGGCAGACTTGGTTTTTATACCAAGTCTTGACTTAACTCAAATTTTTTTTGATTGGGCTTTTTGGACCTAAATAAGCAACTAAAAAGAAAATAAGCTAACCTAAGATTTTTCTACACCTAATAAGCAAATGCAGACTAAAATGAGCAAAAATGAATGAGAAATAAGCTGAGAATAGCTAAAAAGCTATCTGACATAAAAATGGGATGCAAACAGACAAAGGGGCACCTTTGTGCTTATTTTTAAGCCCTTAGACAGAAACTTGGGGCTTATTAACTTACAAATCTTAAAAGATTTACCAAAAGTCTATATAAAACAACAATCAAAAGACATTTTAAAAGTTAAATAAGCTATAAAAAAGATGAGTGAGAAAGCTATGACAGACAGAACTTTTCTTTTTAAACTAAATCTAAATGTTAAACTAGTTGGCTTTTAAAAGGACAAATAAGCAAGTGAAAAGCAAGATAAGCAAACACAGCTTAACACACAAGTAAAATGAACAACTAGGAAGAAAATTAGCAAATTAAATAAGCCAAATAAGCCAGAAGTTGGCTTAAAACTCTCAGTAGTACTAACTTAAGAGTTAGTGCTGCTAGAATTAATCTTAAGCTTCTAAGCTTATAAAAAGATAAAAAGCACAATGCACTGACAAACAAGCAAACAAAATGACTTAGACTATCCTAATAAGCATACATGGCCTAAATTAAGCAAATAAAACAGACAGAAAAGCCCAAATAAGCAAATAAGCCAATAGGCTCAAACTATAGGCCAAACAGCCTTAAGGGCCACCTTTGGGGCTTATTTTTAAGCTGGTAAATAGATTCCAAAGCCCAAATGGCTCATACCCATAAAAAGACCTTACAACAAGCTAGCCTTATCAGCCAGCAAAACTTAATTTGAACTACAAATAAGCTGGGAAAAGGGGCTGAATTGAGCTTAACAAGAGAAAAGCTAAAAACAAGGCCACAAAAACACTAAACTTTGCAAATAAGCTTAAATAAGCTCAAATTAAGCTAAACTAAGTTCTAACTACCCTAATAAGCTAAACAAAACATTAATAAGCTAAAAAGACAGAACATTAAGCTAAAATAAGCAAGATAAGCAAAATGGGTCAAATGGGGTACACATTGTCAAACAAACAGCCCTCTGGGTGGCTTTTTGGGCTTAAAAATAAGCACCAAGACAGAATTTCATGAAAATTTGGTTTATTCCATTGAAAAATATAGCCAAAAAGCTATTTATAAATGCTTTTCAAAAGTATTTTGAAACACAAATAAGCCCCTGAAAAGGCTTATCAAAAAGGGCTGTTTGTCTCTTTTTTACATTTTACAAAATACTTGACAGATTTTAACCCATTTTGCTAATAGACATTTGCAGGCTAACAAACTTTATACTAAAACAATAAAACATATAAAATAAGTGTAAAACAAGGCCTCACAAGCTTGTGAGGACAGCTTATGAATATAAGCTATTCCAACTGTCAAATAATGACAGTTTTGGACAGTGAGTAAATCAAACTTGAGAACTTGGTTTTAAAGTTTAAAAACTAAAAAATTAGCTTGTATTGATGATAAAACAGCTTATGAAAGTTGGTTTCATGACCCATTTGGTTTCTTAACAAGGTTTTGACCCTGTTTGACCTTATTCCAAACACCTCTGTAATTTTTAAAATGGCTTTTGCAAGCTGATTTAAAGAGATTAAGGGTGAGGTTTTTAAAAACCACTGATTATATAAACATATTAAGCACCCATAAACAAACTTTCCAACAGGAGATTAAGCACTCAATAAGCTTTATTAAGAAAATGACTGTATTTAGCTAAAAATATAGTGTTTTAAGAAAAACTTAAACCAAATGATTTATAAACTACAATATTAGAACTTTAAAAGCATTAACAACATCAACAAGCTTGAATAAGCAGATTCAAACTGTAATAAGCCTAATAAGCAGAAAATAAGCAATATGCAAGTAAATTAAGGTAAATGGAGAAAAATGAACTCACAAGGCCCTTTGCTCTAAACAAGGGCAATTAAGCTCTTGAGAGCTTTGTCTACAAACTCCAGCTTATCAAAGATAAGTTGGTATTATCCATAAGCCCATCCTTTTCTGGCTTATCTTCTAAAAGTAAGCTTTGGTATTTGAGGTGAGTAATTTTTTTTGGTTTTTCTAACTACAAACTTAACTCTTTTTATAACTTACTGCAAGTAGGTTAATATTAAACCTTTATAAAAGCTTTTGAACAAAATTTCATAATAATTTAACAATTTATGACTTGAAATTATAAATTGGGATTTTAACTTGAAAACTCAATACTTCATTAATTGCTTAAGAAAACAGATACAATGCTTAAATTAAAGACATAATTTATAAAAAAACTTCAAAGATTACAAATTACAAACCTAGATGCCTTTTATGGCTTAAAAGATGGCCTATTTATACTAGAAACTTTAAAGTCTTGGCCTTTGAAGTGTGCTTCTTTTGTGAGACGAATTGAGGCTGTGTTTCTTGTGTGAGGTGAATCAAAACTCAATCTTGGCCCTTGAATTTGACTTGTGCTTTCTTGAATCAATAACCGGCGTTGGATTTGTCATGAATATAGTAGGATTGCCAACATGGAAAGGTGGTATGTGATTAGGGTTTTAGTAGAGAAGGGAAGAGGTTATTACCCAGTGGGTAATTTTAAGGTTGCAGGGTAAAGATGGGGAAGAATAAGCTATGAGTGTTCTTGGTTTTGTTTTGGCTGTGAATAAATGGTTTACAAAAGGTAGGGGACAACAGGTAAAGGTTTGGTGATGGGGAAAAACTAGTTCCTCAAAGTTATATAAGTAGTTGCAAATCCAGTCCTTGTGGTGATAGATGTTTGGGGACTTGTCAAAAACAGTCCCTGAAAGATATATGTACTCTTGCATTTTTAGTCCTTGTGTTATATAACTTTAGGGGTTTGGCAGAATCAACCCCTAAAGTTATTCTTCACTTAAATTACAATTTCACCACTTAAACTTTTTATCCTTGTTTTACAACTTTAGGATTTGGCAATTTTAGTCCCTCAAGTTGTACCTTTTTCTGATTCAGCTTCTCGGGGTTGACTTTGACTTTGTCAGGGTTGACTTTTTGACTTTGATTGTCTTTGGCTTCAATTTTACTTTGGCTTTGACTTTTACTCACGCTCTTTTCATTCCTGTGCTCGGTTTTGTTTGTTTTTGCTTGATTTTTCGTCTTTTTCTTGAATATCCGTTTCATTCACAATACAAATGCAAAACATACAAATACAATGTATTTTTGGTACGTTTTTATATGGAAAGGCATGTCATCTACCGATTGAGTTGGAGCACAAAGCTTACTGGGCCCTTAAGCATACAAACTTTGATATCAAAACCGCGGGTGATCACAGAAAAGTTCAACTCAACGAACTTAATGAACTTCGTGATCATGCCTACGAAAACTCTTTGATCTATAAAGAGAAAACAAAGAGAATCCATGACTCCAAGATCAAAAATCGCGTTTTCAACGTCGGTGATCGAGTCCTCCTCTTTAACTCTAGATTAAAGATTTTCTCAGGCAAGCTTAAGACCCGCTGGAGTGGACCATTCACTGTAACCCAAGTTTTTCCATATGGCACCGTCGAGTTATCCCAAAACTCCGGGCCAAACTTCAAAGTGAATGGTCATCGTTTGAAACACTATTTTGGAGGGGACATACCAACCGAGGTTGTCCCGGATCTCCAAACCTTCCCCAAGGACAATTGAATTCGGGGATCGGGTCAAGCATAGCGACCTTAAACAAGCGCTTCGTGGGAGGCACCCCATGCTTATCAGTAGCAGTATTATGTAGTATTGAATAAGTGTTTTTGTGTGAGGAGGCTTACCTTTTCCATTACCCGTGTTTTGTCCGTGTTTTGTGTGTTTTGTGTTGTATGTCCAGGATTTCCCGGATTGTGAAGACTCTCGTGCTCGCAGTTTCACCCTTCATCCACAAGAGTTTCACATCCTCAGCTTCATTTTGGGAATCCAGTATCCAAATCTAATCGACTAACGTTTTATCTTTTGGCACACTTAATAAACGGCCTTAGATTTACGTAGGTACCCCTTTAAAACATCGAGGACGATGTTTAGTTCTAGTATGGGGGGATCTTCGATTTGATTTTGCCTGCAGTCGTTGTTGTCACGTAATCCCGTTTTTACCACCAAAATTTTCGCAAAAATACCAAAAAATGAAAAAATTTAAAAAATTTCAAAAATAAAATAAGTGTTTTGTCGCAATTTTGACTTTCCCAATGGGTAGAATGAGAATAAATTTTGACTCGATCGGGCGTGTTGAGCCCTAGCTTTGTCCCTTAACCAATTAATAAACGAAAGTTTATTAGGCTAAGCATTCGCGGATCCTTTTATTAGGGATTTTAAATTTGCGAAGAACGAAAAATGATAGTGTTATTTACAAGTAGGATGCTAAACAAGGATTATTTGGAAATCTTAAAAGCTTATAAGTGTAACTTGTCGCTTTTTCTCCCAGAAGCTCTTAACCTGACTAATAAACGTGCTTAATTTTGCTTTAACTTTAAACCGACATTTTCTAAAAAGAAGCTCTTTCGGAAACGAAAATATTCATCTTAGTTCAGCTTTATACTTGAGTTTCTAAAACGAAATTTTCTCTATTACGGAAAATATGTTGCAAAAAAAAAATTAAAAAAAAATATATATATATATATATATATATATATATATATATATATATATATATATATATATATATATATATGAAAAAATAAATAAATAATATAAACTGTGGGCTGATAAAGGTTTACTGCATCTTGCCGGCTCACAACCGATGTTGCAGTCTTCAAAACAAGGCCCATAGTGAGATAATAAATGCCAAAGTGCATTCGTAAGTGTTATCAATAAGAAACCGTCGTCAGACTAAGTCACTACATCTTGTCGGAGGCGTGGCCGATGTTGTAGTCATGTAAATGATGACGGTAGTATAGTATATAGCAATAAATGAAAATTTAATGGTTAAGATTTCTTTTTCTAAACTCAAGTATAATTTTGAACTAAGAATAACTTGCTTTAAGACTTCAAAAGTTGTTGGTTGCCGTCGGTAGATTATTTCGATTAAGTATTCTCCGTGGGGTGTCAAAAACCTGGGCACTTAGCTGATGAGGCTGGGACGTTCTAAGAAGAAAGGTCGCTACATGGAATAGTCTCACCAATGAGATCATTAAATTTTTTATGTTTGCGTGCTTTGAGTAGTATTGTTTATTTAGCGGTAAATCTAAGAAATTCGGCCTAAAAGGGTGGAGTATCCCGCTATTACATTGCGAACATTCTCCTGTGGGGTCTCAACCTGATAACCTAAGTCGAACTCGGCTGGGATCTATCGAGAATATGCTGGTTGGTGGGTGATCTAGTCTTTTCCCCAGATTTCTTCAGAAATATCGTTATGCACATAAACTATACTACTTTCTAAAATTGTCGATCTAAATTTAACTTAAAATTAAGCACAATCACTCTAATTGAATAATTGTTGGGAGCGAAAAGTTAACAAGTCATAGTTATAAGTAGTGTTAGCATCTTTACTTGTACTTAACGGTGATTTCGTTTTTACGCTTAGTTTGGGACTAGTGAAAAATCGAGGACGATGAATTTATCCGTTAGGACATCCGTAGATTATTCTATGGGCGCTTCTCATTCTATGATCCCGGTGTTGATAAAATAAAGGAAGTCAAAAATGTTAGTAAAAAAAATCCAAAAATATTAGGGATAGTTAGTGTACATATAAAAAATGGTGAAAACGGGACTTGTAGAAGCCATTGATTCTTTAGTTCCCCTTGACGAACACTTAGCTACTTTTCGAGGTTATTAGTCGAGGGGATTGAGATTCTTGGTTTTCTTAAGTGTTTACTTCATGACATTGCGTGAGGACACGGAAATATCTTAGTATGGGGGATTTTGGTATGTGCTTAATTACACATACCATTTTCTATCAAAAACGGACTTAAATGACTAAAAACGTACCAAAAATACATTGTGTTTGTATGTTTTGCATTTGTATTGTGCAGGAAACGGATATTTAAGAAAAGGACAAAAAGAAAGCCAAAAACAAACAAAACCGAGCATGGAATGGAAAAGACAAAGTCAAATCGATGCCAAAGTCCAGTTCAAAGTTCAAAAAAGTCAACAGGGAAAGCAACCGACAAAGTCAAAGTCGACCAAAATAAAGAAATTTACAACTTGAGGGACTAAATTGTCAAACCTAAAGTTGTATTACAAGGAATAAAAAGACAAGGGCTTGAGATTGCAAATTGGGTTTGAAATATAACTTGAGGGGACGGTAAACTGCCAACTTACCAAACCATTTTTCCCGCCCAAAAAAACCCAAGAAAACCAATCACGGGGTCTCTTTCCCCTTTTACCTTGCAAACCCCCCCCCCTCTACAACCCCTTGCTAAAACATCTCCCCCACCTCACATCACCACTCCCCATGTTAATTTCAAAAGTTGGCAATCTTCCCACTCTTTCCAAGCAAGCTTTTCGATGGCTGTGATTGACTCAAAAGAAGCACAAAAGAAATTGAAGGCTGGGATTTGTTTTAGAATCACCTCACACAACAAGCACACTTGGGTTTTTGTCTCTACAAAGAAACACAGAAGAAAGCACAGCTGGAAGACCCAAGGAGGAAGTTTCTAGTATAAATAGGGCAAGCTTATTTTTTTATGCAATTTTACTTTTCCAAATCTTGTAATTTTAATTTTCGTCTTAATGCCAATTTGGAGATTTTAAGTCAATTCTTGAATCTTTGTATTTCCTTTGTTAAAAGTATCACTTAATATGTTTTAAGTTCGTATAAAATCATATAAGTAATTTGTTTTAACTAAAATACTAAGAAGATAAGTTAAGTCACAAAAGATTCCACACTCAAATATACCACAGCTTATGGATGATAAGCCAGTTTTGGATGGGCTTATGGATACTACTAGCTTGTCCTTGACAAGCTAAAGCTTTTAGATTAGCTTGTAAAAGTTTAAGCAGCCCTGTTTAAGCAAGGGTGTTGTAAGTCTCCCTTTATCATCTTTTTCCTTATTTACTGTAGAACTGCTTATTAGTACTTATTTACTGTTTATGTTTATGCTTTGTTATGATGTTTAGTGCTTATCTTGCTTAGTCTTTAGTTTAAAAGTGATTTGTGCAAATTTCTTAGTTAGTACTGGTAGTGTAATTTATTAGTACTGTTATTATATGTAGTTAGTTCTGTTCGATTAAACTAGCTTATTTGATTAAGGTTTGTCTAGCTGCTTATTTTTGTGTTTTTCATGCATGTTTAAGTGTCTAATTTAAGTAGTGTAAGTGTCTAGTGGTTTGCTTTTCATTTTGTCACTTTTAGTTAAAAATTGCTAAGTGTTGAAAAATGAACAAATTGCTTTTTCATGTGCTTATTCTGGTTTATTGTGAATTTCAAAATGATTTTTGATTGTTGGTATTTGTTCTTTAAGTATAAGCTTAATCTTTTTTAAGGTTAGAAGCCATAAGGATCTGTTTGATAGCTTATTTGCAAGCTAGAAAAAGCCCCTTTTGGATTTTTGCTAGCAGTACTAACCTAAAGCTAGCAGTACTGACTTTTAGTTAGTACTGGTAGTATAGTTAGTACTGGTAGTGTGTTTAGTTACTACTGTTAGATTGAGTTAGCTTACTTAAGTGCTTATTACTGATTGAAATCTGCTTATGAGTGCCTTATTTTGTCATTTGATAATCTGTTCTTAACAATTTAGGCTCAAATCAGCTTGAAATAAAATGACTTTTGAAAACTTTAAGGGATGTTTAGAATGCAGTAGGATAAGTAAATTCTTGGTTTTCTTTTGTATTATGCATTAGAGCATTCTGCCTTTAAGATCTTCTTGATTTTAAATAGTCATATTCAGCAGCTCATGTCTTTAAGCCCTCCATAGTTTTAGGTTTTGAATTTTCATCTATGAGTTCACTTTGGTCCTTACTTAATCTGTTTATACTTATATTAGGTTTTAGAGCTTATTTCCTAGCTTATTTTTAAGCCTACAATAGGCCATTTGTCTCTTAAAGAAAAACCAAAAAGCTTGTACCCTGTGCTTAAACGCCACTTTTTCTATTAGTCTTTATTGCTTATTTTTGTTTCCAATGCCCTGAGCCTTTGCAGCTTATTGGTGTATTTATGGCCATTACTTTTAAGCTGTCGTGCACATTTTCCCACATGGACCCCTTTGAGAGTTTATAAAATAAGCCAAAGCCCTTAAGGGCTGTTTGGCTTTGCAGTTTGCCATAGTGCAAGAGCTCCATTTGGTAGCCTCTTTTTCTAGCTTATTAGTTGTTCAAAATAGTTATAGAGTGCTTTTTCTTAAAGTATTTTATGTCCTCTTTCCCTTTTTCTAATTTATAAGGTCTTAATTGTTTGCCTGAAGGCTTATTTATAAGCCCAAAGTTGACCCTTTTGTCTGTTTTTACCCTCTTTCTATGTCAGTTAGCTTAATAAGCTTTTATAAGCTTAATTTTCTTTCTTTTGGTTTATTTTGAACCTACATTAGCTTATTAGTGATAGTTAAGTCTTCTTTTTAGCTTACTTGCATTTTTATGGCTTTTTAAATCCAAAATTTCAAAAAAAAAGAAGCCCTTAAGGCTTATGAAAGCCTTGTTTGGTTTTAAGCTGTTTTAAGCATTAAGCTTAGTGTAGCCTAATTTGTTGTAGGGGTGCTTATTTAAAGCTTATTGTGTGCAAAACTATAAAGGCATAAGCCTTTTGTAAGTTTATAAGCCACTGTGGGCTTTTGAGCTTATTTCTAGCTTATTTAGGGACATTCAGCTAAATTTCCAACTTTTAAAGTTGCTTATTTTCATTTTTTCAAGCTTTTTCGTTTTATAAGTTTTCCAAAGAAAAAGGGGGGAAAGTGGAAGTCCTAGGGAGCCTGGGCTCGAACCCAGGACCTCAACACTCTCTACCCTCTTTCACAAACACTCCTTACCGCTGTGCCCTTGGGTCTTTTCTGTAAGACCCTTGGTGCCTTTGGTACTTAAGAGTGTTTTGGCCCATATAGCCATAAGCTGTTTTTGCTTATTCGCAGCTTATTGCGATAAGCTGTGTGACCAATTGCATTTTTCTAGGAATCCTTGCAACCTCAACTAATTTGTGTAATTTTTTCAGTTTTTTTTATAAACGTTTAATATTTCTTATAATTTAATTTCTTTAAAATTTTAAAAAAATCATGAAAATTAAAATATTAATTAGAAAATTATAAACTTTTTTTTAAAATTTTTTTTTTTTCATATAGTTTCTAGGAAAAATATTTGTTTTCTCGTAGGGTCATTTTTGCAACTTTTCGTTTTTTAAATAACGGGATTCGTCCCCGTTTTTCTTTACACTCGTTTTTAGTCTTAACTAACTCCGTTTTTAGTCTAGTTTTTTTTAAACTTCGTTTTTAGTCAAGTAGAATATATTTTTAGTTTAAAAGTTGTTCTAGGGTTAAAATTGCAAAATTTAGGTTTTTGACCCATGTTTTCCGTTCCGTTTTAGGATTTAAGCGTTATAGCTTTCGTTATTAGTTAATGTATTCGTTTTTGCATTTTTACATCATTAAGGTTATAATAGAAAAAATCCAATCAATCAGCGTTACATTCAAGCATCGATTATAACTACGTTCATTCGATTTTCCATTCATGCCTCGTTGGACATAACGACCCGGGAAATCAAACTTCCGGAAAAATATATATATATATTATTTTGTAAACTCTTAACCAATCTTGGCTAAAGGTATTTGGTTGATGTTTGTTTGCTTTGTTTATTATATTATATATATATATATATTTTATAT
This sequence comes from Tanacetum coccineum, assembly GCA_026074375.1. Taxonomy (NCBI): domain Eukaryota; kingdom Viridiplantae; phylum Streptophyta; class Magnoliopsida; order Asterales; family Asteraceae; genus Tanacetum; species Tanacetum coccineum. The sequence goes on from BQNB010082914.1 coordinate 14,627, forward strand.
ATATATTTCTATATTATATTAACGAAATCACGCTAGCATTGCATGTTATAGAGAAATCTAAAAAATTACAACGCGCCGTATGTGATGTATGTGACATACATTTCATAACCAGAATATAGGATGCTTCCTATGAAACAATATCGCAGAGAAGATCAGGTGAGATGCATAATACAAGTAACGCTTAGTTTATGAGCACACGCTTTAAGAGATTATTATGTTAATCATCTACAACATGTAACCACTATCCCCAAGCGACTTTTCACGCCTTCCCAGGCGAATTGTCGCGGGGATACTCATCCGGGCGGACATGGTCGCCGGGATAATTTGAAGGGGAAAGCTCGCCAAGGATTCTTTCCCGGGCGACTTTCCCTAGCGACTTGGTGGGACACCACGTTTTCAGTCAAACTATTATGTGCACGGGTGGTTACGTATCCCGGGCGCATGTCGTCCGGGAAAGTGGTGTTTTAAATAATGCTTAGTATTGATGAATGTTTTTAATTAAAAATAGCGTTTTCCCGGGCGACATGTACGCGGGGAAAAAAAGAAACTAAAAACATATTTCGCCACTTTCCCGGGGGCGAAATTATCACCCGGGAAAAGTAAAATATTAAATAATTTCTATATCCGGGCGACAAGGTCGCCCGGGAATAAAAATGAAACTAAAAATTATTTCGTCACTATCCCGGGCGACATGTCGCCCAAGAAATGAAAAAATAAAATAATTTCTCACTTATCCCGGGCGACATGTCGCCCGGGATTAATTATAAAAAAAAAATTGTTTTTCAACTTTTTTATCTCCCCGGGGGACATTGTCGCCCGGGAATGTCTGCAAATTTTTTTTTTGCAGCTGCAAAGCAGCTATTTTCCTAGATTTTTTTCCGGAAATTTTTCGGGAAAAAAATCTACCAACATCAAACCTGTATAAACACAATATAGACTCCTATCCAAAATACATCACAACTGAGTACCAAAACAATTCAATATAACGGATCAACGCATGTGATCTAATTAAGCTAAATCGTCCAAAACTCCTAAAATACAACACAATATAGTCTACAAAACGGGCATTTCTATTTACAAACCTTGAATTATCCGCAAGTTACATATCAATATTCACCCAGAATAGGGAGATAATGTTTACATAAAGGTGCAAGTCAACGTAAAGAAACAAAATAGCATACTATCCACATATATAAACATCTCTAACTATCGTCATCCCTCCTCGTCCCTCCTAGTCTCGCCGTCGTACCTCATCGGTCGGCTATCTCATCATCCTCCGCACCGCCACTTCCCGCTACGAATCTCAGGTGTGTTGTCTACATACTGGTGTCAGCCAGCATTGTGAAAACTTGGCGTCACTTCTAACAAAGCTTCATCATCAAGTTACCTGTATTGGTTAGGTACTTAATTCTTTTTCAGCTTTTCGACATCGCCGGAGTTGTGGTGCATTGAGGCGGGGGGCGTGAGGGGGCGGAATGAGGAAATCTCTGGCTCCCGTCCGGTAGTACCTACAACACCGGGTAAGGTTGCTCCCCCGCTGCTTTCCCTTTGGCATGTCATTGATCTTTCAATTAGTGTAGGGCACCACAACGACTCGGTGTGGAGCCTAGAGCCCGCAGCCTCACCATTCTCCTATGTAGTGACAAAAAACACAAGATAGTTTATTTATTAGTCGGTTGCTTCTTATCTTTCTCGACAAATCATTAAAGTGCGTGTTTTGGAACAAACTTACTATATAGCTAGGTCCTCATCCCGTATGAATACCCCGTGCGTTAACCGGTTTTGCTGGTCCCGAAGTAGGTGTATCGCATCGAGCGACGGGGTACTCTCGAGTCTCTGAGCTCGCCATCTGTACATACACACGTATATATAAGATGAAACAAATTAAAAACGACATAAATCACAAACACTAAAGCAAATAATCAGAGTATATATGTATATATGTATGTAAAATAAATTATAATGTTTTTAACCTCTCATCTTGAATGAGAGCAAAGTGATCGGGATCCTGCGGCAAGGTACGACAGTGTCTTATGCTCGTGTTTTGGCGATTTTGGCGGTTCGGGCTTGGTTCCTGGGATCATTCCAAAAGGAAATTTGGGCATCCCAATCTGCCGGGGTTAATTCTCTCGGGACGTCCCTGTACTGATCGTCTACCATCATAAGTCGCGGTTCTCGGGGTATTATAACCCAAAGCGCTGCCTGATGAGAAAAAAAGCCTTGTTGTATTGTACAGCTTTTGGAGATGCTGCTGGATTGCTCCCGCATTATTATCTGCCCAGCGCTGGGAATTGCTCTGGAGGTGGTCAAGTCAAACTGGGTCTGCAATCATATACAACAAAACAAAGACAGAATTAGAGATATAATTTATATATTTATCTAAATTTGTTTATTTATTTATATGATATAAATATAATAATCGAATTTAGATAAATCTACACAATTAATAAATGAACACTGATAATGAAATAAACATAAAAGGATAATGAAAGTACTGACCCCAATTTTGGTTAACGATCGCCGAATCCGCTTTCTGTCGGACCATTTGCCTAAGCATGGGTTAGTACAAAGGCATTCCCTGATAAGATCCCCAAGGTAGTTAGACCATTGAGATGCATGGCCAGGTGCACATACCATTTTCTATAAAAACGGAACTTAAAATGACTAAAAAAACCGTACCAAAATACATCATATTTGATGTTTTGCATTTGTATTGGTGCAGAAATGGATATTCAAGTACAGGACAAAAAAAGATATTCCAAAAAAGTTTGACTTAAGAAAGTCAAACAAGCAAAAGTGGAGTTCGGGTCAATTTTGGATGGACCCATGGGTTGATATAAATTTAGAAATATAAGGACTTAGGGGTGTTAGGATTAGTGTTAGGTTCCTTTTCATTGGACTTTTTGTAAGTTTTCATTGTTAATTTTCTGCAATTTTTTTTAATATTACTGTAGCATTGCTTTTTCAGCTGATTGTTGCTTATTTTGTGCTTATCTATGCTCATCATCCATGTTTAAATATCTGTTTTTGAGACCCTTAGTTTAAATCTCCAAAAATTAGCTTTAAAAGTCTCTTTTTGAAAAATAAATGGGTGTTTGGGTCTAGGATGAAAACGGGTCAAAATAGTATGGTCATGGGTTGGTGTCACTTTGCCAACTTTGGCTAGCATTATTAAGCCCTTGTGAGTCTGTTTTCCCAATTTTTTTTAAGACCTAGAAGTATTTTTCAAGTTTTCTCCTTGGTTCCTTAAATCTGTTAAACTTTAAAAAAGGTTTCATGAGCTTAATTGTTTAAGCCTTTGAAAATCTGAAATAAGGTTTAGAATTATGTCATTTGTGTGTGTCAAAGATAGTTAGTTAGGTCCTTAGGTTTTACTTACATTTTATTCAATTCTGTCAACATAGTCTTTGTGACTTTAAAAGTCAAAATTTGCCTATTTTCATTCTCAAAAATTGGAGGTTAAATCAGTGTTTTAGGTTCTAGAATTTTGTGCACAAGTTCAATTCAAGGCATTTTCCATCTGTTTTTAGCTAATTTTTGGTTTTGAGCTTATTAGGGTGCTTATTTTTAAGCTTACTTTTTCACAAAATTTCTTTGAAAAAACTGCCCTGGTGCAAAAGCCATATTTGATAGCTTTTGTAAGCTGTCATTCAGTCCACCAATTTCTTTCTAAAAGGCATTTTTGGAAAGCTTATAGGGTGTGCTTTAAGCCCCTATAAGCTCAGCCATTGGGTCCCACTCTAAGGGCTTAAAAATAAGCCCTAAAAGTGCCCCAAGAGCCTTTTTGGCCTGCAGCCTAAAGCCTTTGGCTTAATGGCTTATTCTGCTTATTTGTTTGTTTTAGCTGGCTTATATTTGTTTGAGTTGGCTTAATAGGCATAGTTAAGCCCTTTTGTCTGCTTATTTGTTCATACCTTTTGCTTTTTAGCCCTTTATTAGTTTAGCAGCCTAAGTGCTTATCTAGCAGTACTAACTTTAAGGTTAGTACTGCTGAGATTTTAAGCTTATCTCTGGCTTATTCAGTTGTCCTAATTAGCTTAATTTAGTTTCTTTGTTATTACCAGAGTGCTTTGTTACTTTGCCTTTCATTTTCATTTGCTTATTGTGCCTAAAAGCCAAAAGAATAACCAAGCAATTTGAGCTCTAAGTACTTTAAGCATTCTGTCCTTCCTTTTTCTTAGAGTTTTTTATGTCCTCTTTTCCTTTTTCTAGATTAAGGGTTCTCAAGTTTTTGTCTTGTGGCTTATTTTTAAGCCACAAAGTGCCCTTTGTTTGTTTTTAGCTAGATTCCATGTCAGTAGCTTAATAAGCTCTTTCAAGCTTATTTTTCTTTCTTTTTGCTTAATTCATCATGAATTTGCTTATTTGCTTAGTTTAGTTTCATTTTAGCTTACTTGCAACTTTTTTAGCTTTTTCAAAATCCAAAAAAGAAAAAAATAAGCCTTAAGCTTTCTTAAGCCATTCTGCCAATTTTAAGCCCGTTTTCCAGCTTATTTATAAGCTTTTGTAAAAACTTATAGTTATAAAAATTGCTTATTTATAAGCCCTTTTCAACTTTGTTAAAAAAGTTTTCAAAAAAAATAAATAAAAGGGGAAGGCCAAAGCCCCGGGTGAGAAAGACTCGAACCCGGGACCTCAAAGCCCTCACCCTTTATAAACATTACACACTATACCGCTGTGCCCTTGGGTCTTTTCTGTTAGACCCTTGGGTGCTTAGGTATTTAAGTGTGTTTTGGCATTTAAGCTTATAAGCTGTTGAGCTTATTTTGACAGCTTAATTGATAAGCTGGTCAAGCCAGCTTGGCTTTTTGGAGCTTATAAAGTGCTTATTTTCGCAAGGTGTCTTTATTAAAGTTGCTTAAAAACATGTTGTGAACAACTTTCGTGTTTTGCGTTTTGGCTAAAAACGACTTTTTAAAATCAGCACTTTTTGAGGACTTGGACTAAAATCGGGATTGGGGTTCAGGGTAGGAAAAAAAACATTTATTTTGGTCTTTTGTCACAAATAGTCCCTGTCGTTAGTCCATTGTTAGTCCTTGTTAGTTTTAGTTTAATTATTAGTTAGGTTTAGTTTTAATTAGTTTAATTAAGCTTTAACCATTAGATAAAATTTGGGGTTTTTAATTTTGTTAAATTTCTGCACTTTTTCTCCACTTAGTGTAATTTTTATAAAAAATTTAGGTTTTTAGCCCTCGTTTTTCGTGCCCGTTTTAGGTTTTAAGTCATATAGCTTTCGTTTTTAGGTTTTATTTAATCGTTTTTGCATATTTAACTTGTAGAAATAGAAAACTCATCATACCTTTGTCATATTCAAACATCAATCATCAATCCGTCATTCGATTTTCCATTTAAGCCTCGTTGGGACACAAACGACCCGGGAAATCATACTTCCGGAAACATATATATTTTATTTTGGTGAACTTTTAACCATTCCTTGTGCAAAGGTAATTGGTTGAGTGTTTGCTTATATATTATATATATATATATATATTATTGACGAGTCAATTTTTGGCGCCGCTGCCGGGGAGGCTTTATACTGTTTGAGAACTTTATTATCGTTATTATTGGGCATTTTCTCGTAGTGATAATAAGGTTCAAAAATGTTTGTTATGTTGCATTATGATCAAAACATCAAACAAACAATTAAAAATCTTTAAAATATATTTTGGACTCATTAAGGATTTACAATTTTAATCATTTTCTTTCCAAGCTCATTTTACATTTATACACGGTATAAACATGAATTTATAAACTAGTCTAAAGACACTATGGTAGCCCTGGTGCAGTCTAGTTGCAGCCACATCAAAACACTTTTTCTTATAACACTAGAATTCACCACGACAATAAAAACATTCCTCTCCATAACACCACGTTTCTAATACAGTCGTGCACCCAGTGTTTTTTCTTTTAAATTTATTCAAATAAAACAACACAACGTTAAACTAAATTCAAATTTCATTATTAAAATACACATAAAAAGTACATTAAATAAAAATAAGTCAAGAAGTAAAGGCGTAATCAAAACACTCTAAAAAACTAATAATATAAATATATTTAGCAATAAGGTTTAAAGTGAAAAAAAAATATTTTTAAAAAACAAAAGAAAGAAAAACCAACGCTACTTTCTTCTTTCTTTTGCCTACCACCATAACTTCACCTCAACCTACAAAGAAAAGTACCTACATAAACACAAGAACAGAACAGCACAAAAACAAAGTTACAAGAACTACACACAAACTCGGCTGGCAATGACGACGCGACACCGGACGACGCGAGCCCGAGTACGCCTTTGGCGTCGTGCCGTGGTGTTATCTTGGAAAACGCCTGGGAGCAGCTAGGCCACCAAGCTCTCTAATGATAATATATATTGCATCAAAACACTTTTATCATCTTGTAAATATGTTGTATCACATATAATACTTATAAAGAGTTTAAATCTTTTCTTAAAATCTTGAATATTTAATCTTGAAACTCAAATTAATGTAGTTTGCTTAAATTACCCATAAATACCCATTAATAACCCTAAGCTTTATCAATTCTAAACTTGACAACTTCTTCAAAAAAACACTATATTAATTTTTTAAACACACGCTTTGTATTTCAAAAAACACACATTTTGCATCAAGTGTCGAATCAGAATCACGATTTCGCAATTATAATCATAACCGTTATACAAATCATTGGCGAGGGATTCGTCTAGTTTTATAAAATGCATACCCACACATTTGCACCATTATATAAACTCTTTAAATGATTATTGAATTGTTCAGGTCAAGTTTTTTTCGAGAGTAAATGCTCTTTAATGTTAGTCACATTAATTGCAAAAGTGTATTTACTTCCTTAAATATACGATCCTACTTTACCGTTTAGCATCTAGGTGGGTGAATATCATTAAATGTTTCATACTAGGTAAGAGATATAGTCTCCTTTAGGGAATAGTTGTTGACACTACTTACCAACTTTGGAAGGTAATCTACCCCAAATCTAATTTACCCTTTCATATAGTAAAAGTTTTTATTTTTTATTTTTTTAACCATGGTTTCCTTCCGACACATTGGCGCGATAATCCATGGTTTGAACGCCAAACCACCACACATGAAACCTCCCCAGGTTAAAGTCTTCCCTTTTCAGGAGGTTGGCGTGACCACTTTAAGATTGTTTGCACCTAGCAGGAATTAAACTTAAGACCTCACACATTTTAGTTTGCATAAAGTAGAGTTTGCCAATTGATAATAACTGAGGGATTAAAGATTATTCACATTTGATAATTTGATGTAAATAAAGACAAAAACGATCTTATGTACCAACCATGTAATAGGAAAAAGACAAAAAAGTAGAAGTTATTGTTTGGACTAAGGAGTCAGGGACCAATGGTGCAACTGAAATTTAGGACAAAAAGACGTAAATACCTATAGTGTGCAAGGCACATAGGAAATATAACAAGAAAGATATCTGTCGTTACGTATAACGAGGCTCGAAGGACCGAACGAGCACCAAAATGCGACTTTAAAGACTCCGTACAAGAGTCCTCGTTATATGAAAACCAAACGGGCAAATGAGGCTCACATCAGATACCAACAATGTAATTTAAACAAAAAAAGATGAAAATAAATAGAAGAAGTTGGTGTTTACCATAACAATTTAGGGGGTGTTTAGCTAAGCTTATGACTTGGGCTTATGCTTATGTTATATAAGCGGCTTATGGCTTATATATCATGAGCTCATAAGCCCTTGCTAAGTGTTTGATTTAACTTATATAATTAATAAGGGAAAATGACAAAAAAATACATAAAAATAAAATAGATGTAATTATTAAATGAGGATACAAAAGTCTTTTTATATAATATTCTTATATAAGCCCACCCATCCTTATATAAGCTACAAAGTTTAGGCTTACCAAAACCCCCTTATATAAGCTCATAAGCCCAATCATATAAGCTTAGCCAAACACTTAGTTTCAACTTATTTAACACATATAAGCTAATAAGCTCATAAGATATCTGTCGTTACGTATAACGGGGCTCGGAGGACCAAACGAGCACCAAAATGCGACTTTAAGGACTCCGTATAAAAGTCCTCGTTATATGAAAACCAAACGGGCAAACGAGGCTCACATCAGATACCAACGATGTAATTTAAACAAAAAAAAAATAAAAAAAATAGAAGAAGTTGGTGTTTACCATAACAATTTAGGGGGTGTTTGGCTAAGCTTATGACTTGGGCTTATGCTTATGTTATATAAGCGGCTTATGACTTATATATCATGAGCTCATAAGCCCTTGCTAAGTGTTTAGTTTAACTTATATAATTAATAAGGTAAAATGACAAAAAAATACATAAAAATAAAATAAATGTAATTATTAAATAAGAATACAAAAGTCTTTTTAAATAATATTCTTATATAAGCCCACCCATCATAAGCTTAGTCGAACATTTATAACCTAATAAGCTGATAATCCTCGTGTAAGCTTAGCCAAACACCCCCTTAAAGAAGGAGGAAAAGAAAAGAAAAAGTGTTATTTCCTGTTACTCGATCTACCTGTTGATTGGTCTTGGGACATGAGATAGACAAAGTCATAAACATACTCGCAATCTCAAAATTCACACACAAAGGTACAGTTGACTCATGATTTTTAGTCTTGGAGTTGGTTTTGATGTTCTGTTATGTTGTTTGGTTGTGATCATTTAGGTTATTTTACTCGGCGATTTCGATAATTTTTGGTTTATATTTTTCCTTTTTATTGTGATTTTGATCTAATTTTGATGATTAAAGTTTATAGTTATATAAAAGTAGTAAGTAGTCAACCACTCAAGGGCGGCCTAGTGCCAAAAGTGCTTGTGCATATCACTCTAAAATGTGTGGCGGAGGGTTCAAACCCCGAGACTTAGTCGGGCAAAAAAAGATCGAGATCCATGTTACCCAAAAAAAAGTAGTTGTAGTCTTTAGTGTTTAGTTGTGAAATTGAAATGATTTTGGTTTATATTTTGAAGTTGAAAATGAAGTTCTTTTCTTTGAATCATTTTTTACTGTTAAAATAGGATTGAGAGCATTTGTTTGAATAAGAGATTGAGAACACTAATTGGAGGCCAATACAGGGTTCGAGTGGCGGCCCAGAAGGTGACCCATCTATGGAATCTGGTGATTGGAGGGTTCAGCTGCAACCAGATTCACGGGAAAGGATCGTGAACAAGATGTATGTATTTTTTTATACTTGGTCTAAGATACTGGTTGTAATCGGAGTGTTGGATTTGTTACCTTAGCTGTGATGATGTTAACTGCTGGGATTAGTAGTGTAGTAGATCTTATATGTTGAACTTCCTAAATAGAATTGCTCAAAAGATGATTTTATTCACTTTTTGGCATTTGTCTTGTATACTGACTTGCTGAGTGTATGAGCCATCAAGACATTTTTTATTTTTGGTTATTTCATTGTTTATTTTTCTTTATAAGTGTGATAATTATTAGCATGTCACTAAGTGGATTGCTTCGTCTTGTATACTAGACCATCAGGACTTTCAAATTGTGGTAATGGATTAGATCACTTCATACTTACTTTGATGTATAATGGTTACTTTCTGTTCGACTGTAAGGCTTTTTGCTTATCCTACTGTCGGGCTTATCTTGGTGGTTGGGGTAGGATCTGTCTACATTTCACCTTCCCCTTACCCCGCTTTGGCGGGATTAGGTTTGTTGTTGTAAGGCTTTTGCTTATGTTGTTTATTTTGATGCTTAACATAGTAACGCCTAATGAAAATGTGGTCAGAATGGTTTATAACTGAACCTGCACATCTATGACTCTGTTGAAGTGAGGAAAATAGAACCCTGTACTTATAGGATTTTTGACTTATTTGCTTACTTTCCACACTACTTACTGATCTGTTCTGTGTTGGTTTGAAAGGGTTAAATCCTAAGGAGTTATTGCAGGGTTAATTTGGCATTTTTAGTTAAACTAGTCTACCAAATACCTATGTTATTTGACTGATGCATGTGAATCTTGCATAGCTTGGAAACTTTGAAGCGGAACTGTCCTTTCCCTTATCAGGAGACGCTGCAGGAACTCAAGGGAATGGCTATGCGGTTTGAAGAGAATATTTATACTACTGCGACAAGCCAGGTTCGTTATGTGTGTGTGCTCTTAATATTATAAACTATTGTTGTAGTTTTTGCCTTTTGCTTTTGTGGAACAAATATTCTGCAGAAGTCCATATGTAAAAATGAGTCTAGTACTTTTTTTAATATAGAACAAGAAAAAGAGGTCATGTTTTTGGTACGCTGTTAGACACTATGGAACGTAAATACTTCAATTCATTTGACATGTAGCATGATTACCTGCGTACGATATCCTTGAAGATGCTGACTATTGAGACTAGATCACAAAATCCCATGCCAGATGCTATGCAGGCAAATAATGTTGTAAACCTCCTTGATCCAGTATGAAGAGTAATAATGAAATTGAATTTCAAACTTTAAAGACTAATGGTTTTTATTTTTCTATGAGTTTGAAAAGGTAAAATGGGCATTTCCCTATCATCTTAAACCTCTTAAACAACATTGAACATGACCACATCTCCTAACTCCTATTATTAGAATCATAATAATCTAATTTTTGGATACAACCTAAAATATTTATACATTCTCATCCTATATAATAAATGAGTAAATTTTACAGACCGTTTATGTGGTTAACATTGGCTTGCATGTATGTTTCTAAAGTTAAAGCAAGACATATGAGGGTATAACTGTCAAATTATTCTACCACACACCGAACCACCCTCTCTCCTTGTATGAAAAGTGAATTATATTTGTGTGGATTTGCGTCATGTGAGTACTTGTGTTGCTCACAACTTCACATTGTTATTGTTAGTCAAACTCAACTAGTAAACCTAAACTGGTAATTTGCCATGAGGGAAGCATGGCTAGTGGACATCAAGCACCATCTATTAGTGATATGGCGATAGATAATGTTTCAAGTGGCGGCCCTAAAGGTTACCAATCTATGGAATCTGGTGATTGAGTGTTCAGCTCAAGCAATTCACGAAAAGGATCGTGAACTAGAATGTACGAAATTTATACTTGAGTCTAGAGAAATACTGCCCGTGTAAATTCGGAAGTTTGGAATTTAGTTACCTATCGGCTTAGCTGTGATGATGTTAACTGCTGGGATTAGTAGTGTAGTCGATCTTATATGTTGAACTCCCTAAATGGAATTGCTCAAAAGATGAATTTATTCACTTTTGGCATATGTCTTCTATACTGAGCCATCAAGACATTTATAATTTAGGCCTTTTCTTTAGGATTATGACAAACAAAATACAGTAAAATTAAATTTATTGGTTATTTCATTGTTTATTCTTCTTGTAAAGATGTGATCATGTCATTAAATGGATTGATTCATCTTGTATACTGGACCATCAGGAGTTTCATAATTGTGGTCATGAATTATATTACTTCATACTACTTTGATGTATAATGGTTACTTTCTGTTCTAATGTAAGGCTTTTGCTTATGTTGTTTATTATGATGTTTAATATAGTAACTCCTAATGAAAATGTGGTCAGAATGGTTTATAACTGAACCTGCACTTTTATGGCTCTGTTGAAGTGAGGAAAATAGAACCCTGTTATAGGATTTTACACTTATTTGCTTACTTTCCACACTACTTAGTGATCTGTTCTGTGTTTGTTTGAAAGGGTTAAATCCTAAGAAGTAAGAAATTAATGCAGGGTTAATTTGGCATTTTTAGTTAAACTAGTCTACCAAATACCTATATTATTTGACTGTTGCATGTGAATCTTGCATAGAATGGAAACTTTGAAGCGGAACTCTCCTTTCCTTGATCAGGAGGCCCAAGGGAATAGCTATGCGGTTTCAAGAGAAGATTTTTACTACTGCGACAAGCCAGGTTCGTTATGTGTGCGTGCTCTTAATATTATTAACTAACTTTTTAGTTTGCACTTTGCTTTTGTGGAACAAATATTCTGCAGAAGTCCATATGTAAAAATGAGCCTAGTGCTTTGATAATAGAACGAGGAATTAGTGTCATGTTTTTGGTACGCTGTTAGACACTACGGAACCTAAATACTTCAATTCATTTGAAATGCAGCCTGATTACCTGCGTAAGATACGCTTGAAGATTCTGTCTATGCAGACTACTAGATCACATAATCCCATTCCGGACGCTATGCAGGCAAACAATGGTTGAAACTCCTTGGATCCAGGTATGGAGACTAGTAATGAAATAAATTACAAACTTTAGAGACTAACGCCATGAGTCTGAAAAGGGTAAAACGGTCATTTTTCCTATTATCTTAAACAACATTGAAGATGGCCACATCTTTTAACTCCTATTTTTAGAATCATAATAATCTAATTCGTGGATACAACCTAAAATATTTATACTTCCTCATCCTATATAATAAATGAGTAAATTATACAGACCTTTTATGTGGTTAGCCTTGACTTGCATGTATGTTTCTAAAGGTAAAGCAAGGCAAATGAGGGTATAATTGTCATTTTATTCTACCACACACAGAACCAACCCTCCCTCCTTGTATGAAAAGTGAATTATCTTTGTGTAGATTTGCGTCATTTGAGTACTTGTGTTGCTCACAACTTCACATTGTTATTGTTAGTCAAACTCAACTAGAAAACCTAAACGGGTAATTTGCCATGAGGGAGGACGCATGGCTAGTGGACATCAAGCACCATCTATTAGTGATATGGCGATGTATCATGTTTCAAGTGGCGGCCCTATGGAACCGTCTGATTACCTGCGTACGGTATCCTTGAGGATGCTGACTATGGAGACTATATCGCAAAATCCCATGCCAAACGCTATGCAGGCAAACAATGGTTTAAACCCCTTGGATCCAGGTATGGAGATTAATAATGAAATAAATTACAAACTTTAGAGATTAATGCTATGAGTCTGAAAAAGGGTAAAATGGTCATTTTTCCCAATTATCTTAAACAACATTGAACATGACCTCGTCTTCTAACTCTTATTTTTAGAATCACAGTAATCTAATTTGTGAATACAACCTAAAATATTTATACATTCTCATCCTATATAATAAATGAGTAAATTATACAGACCGTTTATGTGGTTAGCCTTGACTTGCATGTATGTTTCTAAAGTTAAAGCAAGGCATATAAGGCTATAACTGTCATTTTATTCTACCACACACAGAACCAACCCTCCCTCGTATAATAAGTGAATTAAATTTGTGTAGATTTGCGTCTTGTGAGTAATTTTGTTGCTCACAACTTCACATTGTTATTGTTAATCAAACTCAACTAGAAAACCTAAACTGGTAATTTGCCTTGAGGTAGGAAATGTGGCTAGGGGATATCAAGCACCATCCGTTAGTGATATGGCGAGAGATAATGTTTCTTGCCCTTCTGGAGGTACACATTCTTATAGTCATGATCAGTCAGCACCAATTTGGAATACTTTAAACAAACGAGACTCGTCACCAATGAATCAATGATGATTGAAAGTGACAGTGTGCAACAATTCGCGGGGGATGAGATTGGCTGGAACGATTTGTCAGAAGTTTCGTCAGAAAGCATAGTACACGGAAAAGTATGGTACACATTCTTATAGACGCGATCAGTGAGTACTATCTGTACCCCCTATACCACTAATACACCCCTTTTTACCCGCTTTTTTGACAGGATAAGACAATTTTATCTGTATGTACCTTTTGTCCCAACTTTGTATGAATCTAATTTTTATGTAATTATTTTCGTGTTGATGAATGCACCTTTTGATAAGATGTAGATTAAACACTTCTTGAATGCTAAACAACCTTAAACATCAGATAAAGTAGTACGCCGAGTTAGACGTAGAACGGACGTGAATATATTATTAGCTATATTATTCATCAACCCATTAGTATTATTTACGGACTTGCTCATTATGCTTTGTATGATTACTCTTTATATTGTTGATTAATGTTAACGGCTCATTATAAGGAATTATCAAAGTTAATATGGTAATTAGAGCCCCAAAACATCCTCCAATATCATACGACTTCTACCATAAACCCTAAATTGTTGTAGGTTGTATGATTCGTTTTTTTCTTTTCTGTTTTGGTTGCTTGCTCGTTGCCTTCTCTATCCTTTGCATACGACCCCATTCAATCACCACAATGACTGTTCGAGCTATATCTAATAACGAAGCAACTGATAAAGCTTATTCGATTGCAAGGATCAAAGCTTATATTCTCGCACCTCTTGATTTGGACAAGTTAAACTACAGTTCTTGGAGAAAATTGCTCAAACGTTTTTGCAAAACCCATGGTGTTGACAAACATCTCACTACAAGAAAAACTAGAACGGGCCACAAAGTTTTCCCGGGCGACAATTGTCGCCCGGGAAAAGTCTCTAAACGAAAAATATCCGTCCGACGTGGCACCAATTCTGATAGACTTTTTAGTCAAATGATGAGGATAGTTTCCCGGGCGACATGTCGCCCGGGATGCCTTGGTTCAAATTTGACCAAAAAAATCAACGAAAATCTTGCCGACAATTTTTCCCGCTCCGTTTTCCCGGGC
>BQNB010082915.1:0-29185 GCA_026074375.1 Tanacetum coccineum
AATCGAAACCCTAAAAATAAGTCGAGAACTTATTAACATCATGACGAATCCAGTAACATCCATATCGAACATAAACCCTAAAAAACTAAGGTTTTACTTCGACCTATTTGTGACATCTTGCAACGAATTTAGTACACCTTAATCACACACTTTCTGCTTTAATAGAATTAGGGTTTGACAACCCTAACTTCATTAAATTTGACTTGATTACCAAAACAGAAAATTCGAACCTCCTTTTTCCTTCATTAGGTCGACTGAAAACCTTGTAGAATCCTAGATCAAGAGCCACCAGGCTCTAATACCACCTGATAGAACCTATAGAACGGGATAGGTTCTAGATCGTTTAAGCTTTGGTTTGTTTAGAACTAATCTAGGATTGATAATAACAAAGGCGGAATATTCAAACAAAGAATCATTGTTATTAAATAAGGTTTTACATTCATACGTTATACTCCAAGCCCCAATTCTATATGATCAATATGGAACGGTTACATCCTAACAGGGTCAATTTGACCTTGGGGCTAAACCAACTCTACTAGACGTCTACATCTTCACTTTATGTACACACACGTTTTTCACACACAGGGATACTAAAAACTATGTCTATGGATCTCTTTATATAATAGAGCCCATAAGACTTTACAAGGAAAACTAATTGTATTAGGAAACTAAATCTTCCTAATCTTTATCTTCATATCTTTGACCAAATCTTCTAAAATCTTCATGTACTCCTACATCTTGTAGAATTCCATAATGTCAACTTTGATCCTTTTGTTTTCCTTTTGTTTCATTCTTGTT
The DNA here is from genome assembly GCA_026074375.1 of Tanacetum coccineum. Taxonomy (NCBI): domain Eukaryota; kingdom Viridiplantae; phylum Streptophyta; class Magnoliopsida; order Asterales; family Asteraceae; genus Tanacetum; species Tanacetum coccineum. The sequence goes on from BQNB010082915.1 coordinate 799, forward strand.
TCATTATTTTGTATCATCAAATCAATATAATTCCCAACAAGCTCGGACATCACAAAGTCTTCTGAAGGTAGCCGAAGGTGGAGATCATGGGGTATCTTATATTTGATGATCAGATCGTTTAGATCATCTAGGGTGAGTCGAGAATGATATAGATCCATATCTTTTTAGCCATAATTGAAAAAGTAACAGGGAAAGAAAAGGGTACCTAGGAAAGGGAAGAATCCGGAGCAAAATAAGCAGCGGCAGAAAACAAAAGCGATAGCTCCAGAAATAATGTGTTTTTTACTATAGCAAGGGTAAAGCAAAAAGTAAAAAGGAGGCTGCTATTTATAGGGAAAGAAGGAAAATACACGATGATTGGGAAGTTATCACATGACACGTTGCAAAGAAAATGTATGGACAAAAAACAAGCCACATTCACAAAAGCAAGACATTAATGACGCAAAGCACATTTAAGTCTAGCACTGTCAAGCTAGCTTGGCAGATACTAGACTGGGGGGACATGATGAGGTATAGTCTCCCCCGGACCACCCGAAGGATAAATCTGGCTTAGATGCTTCTGCTAAACAAACACGGGCTAAACTAAACAAACGCTCCGAAGATGCTGACTTGTCGAAGGACAAGTCAGGTTCGGAGTCACCACCAGAATTCTGGAGAAGCTGGTATGTCGAAGGACATGTCAGGTCCGGAGTTATTAGCTCCGTCCTAGCGCAGCGGTACCTAAGGACAATCCGATAAAGATACAGTCCTCGCGAAGGACCACAGTCCTTGGTATGACACATGGCTGACAGCTTATACCAAGAGAGAGCCCCACGGTTATGTCTTGTAGTGAATCCCAAATAGTATAAAGGGAGGGCTTATTTCCCGAAGACAGGACACGCAACACCTACTCCAGACCATACTTTATATTCTCCGCATTTATCTCACGATCACCATACTTACTCTTACGCTGGAGTTGGTCCCGAATTCACACCTCGGGGCGAGCTAACAGTGTTCTTTCTTATTTTTAGCTAGGAGATGAAGGACTAAGCTCCGGAGGAAACAAGCTTAACTCAATATTTATCACCGCCGAGGTCACTTTTACCAAGCTGAAGTAGCCCACGTAAATTTACCTCAACAGAAACCTTATTTAATAATTTACGAAAGTAATAAAGGTTGCGTATGAAACTGTTCTATTTATATCTTCCGAAAATGACTTTCAAACTTTGGCAGTTTTAGTCCCTTATGTTTCCTTACGTAAGCTATTTAAACCCTACGAAAGTTATCTTTTTAACTTTGTCATTTCATACCCTTATTTTTTCTTTCGTAACCATTATTAGTCCATACAAAAGTTATTTTTTCATTTTTTCTCCTTAAATTCTGAAAATTACTTTCGTATCCTTTTATTATCCAAAAGTTTCATAACTCCCCCTTGAAGTTAGATCATTGTTTTTACAAAAAATCCTTTTTGATTTATTTTACAGTTAGTTTTTAAGTGTGTAATTTTTAGAATTCAATTTTAGTCTTTAATAGTGTAATTCATTTAAACTTTTATGTACTAGTAATGTTCTTAATGAAAAATTGAGATTTAAGTTCAAATTGTTTCCAAGTTCTTGTTTCCTTTAAGCTCACTTCTAAGCTCTTATATAAGCTTCTTATAATCTGTTTTAAAACCTTTATACAAAAATTTAAGAAAAATCCAAAAGAAAAAAAGTTACTGTGTGATTAAGCTAATATTAATGAGCAAACTTTTGATGGCTCATGGTGTTTAGTTAACAGCTTATTTATAAGCTTGGGTAGGATTAGAGCTTATTTAGGTTGACTTTACTCCTGTTTTGAGCAAGGAGTTGAGGTATGCTCTCTTTTTAAATTTTTGCTTAGAAGTTATTGTAGCAACAACTTATTATAGCTTATTTCTCAGCTTATCCTTGCTTTTATTGCTTATCTATGTTTATTCATGCTTATATGTGCTTCTTATTGCTTGGTTTATTACTTAGTTAAAGTTATTATTAAAACTGCCTAAATTTAGCTTAAAATCTTCTTGTAGCTTATAGCTTATTTGAGTGCTTGTTTGTTTGTCATTATTGCTTATTTTGGTTAAATAGTTGCTTATTGTTGACTGTCTTTAAAAGTTCATTGAAAAATTTCATAACTCCCCCTCTAACAACTATCCACTTTTGAAATTTCTTTTTTTTTGATAAAAGTTTGTTCGAAACAAAGTTATTTTTGCTTTTGGTGAACATTTTTATTTTTCTGATGATGATTTGACTGTAAAAGTTATAACTCCCCCTCAATAAGATATCTAATTAAAGAACTTATCGAAAGATAGTTAATTTTGCAGTTTTGAACATTCTTTTGAGAAGATTTTTGAAAAAAATCATGAATTTCATAACTCCCCCTTGAATAAATGTCTAATTAAAGAACTGTTAGGAAAATATTGTAAACAGACTTAATACTGTTAGTATTAAAGTTAAGTCTGTTAGTTATAGTTAGTACTGATTTTGTTTTTTAATAGATTTTGAATACAAAAACACATATTTTAGCAGTGAAAGATCATTTTTGAAACATTTTTTCTCCCTCAGTTCATGATACATTTATTTTGCATTTAAAGAATCCCTTTTTGAGAAATACAGTATCATGAAACTGATATGAACGAAGAAGATATGTGTTTGTATCTTTAAGTTATAAAAAATAAAAAAAACTTGTTTTTCAAATTTTTAGATTTTTTTAAATATTTTTGAGTTTTCAATTTTTCAATTTTGTATTTTGTTTTTGAAATATATTTACAAATTGGTTTGATGTATGATCTTATGTCAAGAAGACAACTTTGCGAGACGTTCCAACTGAGTTGGAGTCATACATCGCATACCAATCCTGTGAACTAAATACTCAAACCTTTCCTTTGGAAGAGCTTTTTTAAAAAGAGCAGCAAGCTGGTATTCCGTCCCGACAAAGTATAATTCAATGGTACCTTTTTCAACATTGATCTTGATAAATGATAACGGATGACTTTATGTTGTTTTTGTTTGGAATTATTGTACCGGACTTGCAAGATATGGGCAATTGCACTATTCGAAGTCACAAATATATATTAGAAATCTTGATTGGAATCTTGTTGTAACGAAATCCATAATCCAGTAGTTGCGTTCTCATCCAAATGACTTGAGCACAACATGTAGACAAGGATATATACTCAGCTTCCGTAGTGGACATTGCTGTTCAATCTTGCTTTTTCGACGACTAACTGACTAGCTTTTCTCTCAGAAATTGAATACCTCCGGATGTGCTTTTGCAATCATCATTACACCTTGCATGTTCTGCATCTAAATATGCAATTAGCTCAAACCTAAAATCCTTCAAATACCATAGACCTATGTTAATGGTTTGTCTAAGGTAGCGAAAGATCCTTTTGACCTCTTTGAGGTGTTTCTTAGTTGGGCGTGCCTGATAACGCACACATACAAATGTCGCAAAGTTAATGTCTGGTCGACTAGCAGTGAGATACATAAGTCCCCTAATCATACTACGATACTTAGTTTGATCAACTAGGGTACCTTGTAAGTCTGCATTTAGTTTAGTAGTAGCCATTGGTGTGCTTACGGTATCACATTTTTCCATTCCGTGTTTCTTAAAAAGATTCATAGTATATTATGATTGACATATAAAGATTCCTTGGGGTAATTGATGAACATGAAGCCCGAGAAAGAACTTCATTTCACCGATCATTGAAATTTAAAAATTATCTTTCATGAGCTTTTCAAATCTTTTTGCAAAAACTGGTTTAGTTGAACCAAAATTTATGTCATCGACATAGATTTGAACTAACAAAATGTCATCCCCGTGTCTTCTTGTAAACAAAGTCGGATCGACAATACCTTTTTTGAAATGGTGTTCAATTAGAAACGAGGAAAGCTTGTCATACCAGGCTCTCAATGCTTGTTTGAGACCATATAGAGCTTTCTTAAAACGATAAACATGGTTAGGAAAGTCTGGATCTACAAAACCATCAGGCTGACGAACAAAAACTTCCTCTTTCAGTGGACTGTTCATGAATGTTGTTTTAACATCCATCTAGTAAATAGGAAAGTTCTTGTGAGCCGCATACGCCACAAAGATTCTGACAGCTTCAAGTCTTGCAACTGGTGCAAATGACTCCTCGAAATCTATTCCCTCTTCTTGACCATATCCTTTAGCAACTAAATGAGACTTGTTCCGAATAACCGTATTTTTAGCATTAGTCTTATTTTTCAAAATCCATTTTGCTCTGATTATATTTCTGCCAATAGGACATTCAATAAGTTCCTAAACATCAAGGCATTTGAACTGGTTAAGCTCATCTTGCATGGATTCATTCCAGCTGTGATCAAGCATAGCTTCCTTGATATTTTTTGGTTCGATTGTACTCACTGTCAGTGCGTACATACAAACTTCTGCATCAGTTTGAAGTCTTTTTCTTGTCATTACAGGTTTTGAGGGATCACCAATCACTTATTCAATTGGATGATTCTTAGTTCACTTATCAGTTGAGTGATGTTTTTGGTGAAACTCGTATATATTTGATGGATCCTAATATGTTGAAGACGTCTCAGCTACTTCGAACACAAGAGTTTGAGGTGGATTATAAAACACATTTCCATCAAAATCTCCAACGTCTTCTTGAACAAATTCATCGGCATTTGCATTCAAGACTGGAGAGTTTGGTTCAGTATCAACTTGTTCTTCTGACGAGGATACTATTTGAGGAGCATCATCTTGTTCATTGACAATTGACGATGATGAAGAAGTGTTTTCATTATCAAGAGTATTTGCAGCGGAATTATCAAACACTTCTTGTAAACTCGTCACATAGTATTCTTCACACAAAGGACCAAACAAATTATCCAACTCTGATTTTGAAGGTACTGATTGTAAATCTTCTGATGAATCATGAAAATTCAAGCAGTTTGTTCCGGGTTCTAAATTGTTGCATTCAGAAGCCATTACTGTGAGTTCATCAAATTTGACATGGATTGTTTCCATTATCCTTTTGGTTTAGTGGTTGTAGATACGAAATCCACGTGATGACTCTGAATAACCAATAAAGATACCAATGTCAGCTTTCGGTTTCATCTTCCTAAGATCATCACGATTATTTATCGGATAACAAAGAGATCCAAATACATGAAAGTAAAGAACATTGGGTTTCCTTCCTTGAATCAACTCATAAGGAGTCTTATTATGCCTTGTGTGTACAATCGAGCGATTCTAAGTAAACCAAGAAGTAGCAATGGCCTCGGCCCATAGAAATTCTGGTGCTTTAGAAAAGATAAGCATTGTTTGAGCAGCCTCGACGAGTGTTCGATTTCGACATTCAACAACACCATTTTGTTGAGGCGTTCGAGCAAATGAAGTTTTATGAACAATGCCTAACTTTGCATAAAATGCTTGTAATTTCTTGTTTTTGAATTCGGTTCCATTATCAGTTCGAATTTTCAGAATTTGAGCCTTTAGATTCCTTTGAACTTGACTAACAAAATCAATAATCATATCTGGAGCCTCAACTTTGGTACGAAGAAAATATACCCACGTGTACCGAGAATAATCATCAACAATCACTAGAATATATTGCTTACCATTGATACTTGCACCCTCATCGGTCCACACAAATCCATATGAAGTAGTTCGAGTTTGGATTATGTGCTTGGAACCAATTGTGGTGGAAGTGAAGCTTTCTTGCTTTTCCCTTGTTCACAAGCTGAACATAAGTGATCTTTATTGTACTTAAATTTTGGAAGCCCATTAACTAGATCGTTTGACGTGAGTTGGTTAATGGTGCCAAAATTCAAATGAGACAACCGACAGTGCCATAACCAAAATTTTGTTGATGTGGTTCTCGACATTAAGCATACTGGAGAAGAAGCCTCCATCTCCAAAATAAGGATAGTGTAGAGATTCGAATCTCATGATCCGGTAAGCAAATCATCTCTTTCTAAATCCCGAACATAATAGGTGTTTGAACTAAAGGCTACTTCTAAATCTCCATAACAAAATTGTCAGACCGAAAACAGATTGTGACCAAGGCGTTTAACATAATATACATGGAATATCGTAAGATTCCCTTGAACATAATCTCCATATCCGGTGATTGCAGCAAAATGATCATTCTCAAAGTGGACAGTTCCTATGAATTTCTCAACAAAATTTCTTAGCAGTTGAAGATTGTCAGTCATATGCTTCGAGCATCCACTATCAACAATCCAAAGGACGAGCTGGATCTCCTGCATCACATGAAGCAAATGAAGACGAAAGAGTGGATAGTTTGGCTACTCATTTCTGAGTGGTAACCGGTGTTTTAGACTTAGATTTATCACTGGTTTTACCCTTTTTCTCATAAGATTGTGATTGAGCAGTTTTGATTTTGGATGACCAATTAAAACCTTGTTGGTATTCAAACTACTTTTGCCACTTTTTGCTTGTTGTGATTTTGTTGTTCATGTAATTGCTAAGTGGTGACGCACTAGAGAACTTATTTGTTGCTGTTGGGGTTTTAACAACACTTAATCTAGATTTTGCAACTACAGAAGTAGCTTCTAAATTCTTAGATTTTGCTGCTATGGGGGAATGGAATAAGGCTTTCTTAACACTATAATTTCTAGACAAAGCATAACGAGCAACACACTTTTCATGAGAATACAAGAACACATCTTTACCACAAGAAATACAAACAATATTCAAACCATCATTGACAACATTTACATATGCATTTACAGTCTTAGAATTTGATACACATGCATTTGTTTGACAAACATTTGAATCCTTTGGTTTAAATTTATTAGAATCTATGCTAGCACTACTTGATGTCTTCCAAACATATGTAGATGAGCTCTTAATGTTCTTCAAGAATCTATTCTTTGATTTAATATCCTTAGACTTTGGTCTTCTAACACTATTAGAACTTTCTACACCTATGGAATTTGAAACATTTATGTTAGACTTAGAATCCGGTGTTTTTGTTTCTTGCTTGATTGTCTTATACATTCCTCATTACATTCTCATTGTTTTTTCCACTTTGCTCGGTTTTGGGAGTAGATTGTGAAGTGACTGATTTGACCTATCTCAAGGAACCTTAGTGTTTGACACGTTCTTAGCCTTGTTTGCTAGAGTTTTGTTGAACGGTGTTACACATATAAGTTTTCCTAAGGCCTCAGATTTGGCAAACTTAGTGTTCACATTCTTCCCTTTTTTCAATTGTTCAAAGCTTGTTTTTATGCTCAGAAATTATCATCAAAAGATCTTTATTTTGAGCACGTACATCAGCATAAGCATGTGTCTTTTGATTGACATTTTCAATTAATTCATCAACTTCTTTTTGATTTTGAGATCGTGTTGCTTTTATTAAGTTAAAAAGCTTTTGAAATTCAAGTTTAATGTTTTCTCTTTCTTGAACAACTGAATCAACTTGAGTTTTAAGCAACACGATCTTATCATTCAATGTTGACAACTTTGACTTCCAAGAGACATCACAAGCCATTTTCTCTTTTTGATGTTGCAATTTGAGTTCAAATCAATACTTTGAGCTTATGATCGCTTAAAATCGTTTTCAAGAATTTTGATTCTTTTGAGCAAATTGGCTTGGATATCTTTAGAATCATTTGAACTTTTATTAAGTTCATTTTTTAATAACTCATTTTTCTGTTTTCAACAGAAATCAACACACAAACTCATATTTCACTTGTCAAGGATACTTCTTGTCACACCCCGCCAAGACGGAAACGCGAGGCGTAAACATGAATGGATATCATCACAACACATGGTGTCTATATAAAGAATACTAAAATGAAAACTAAAGTAAAGCAAAGACACAAAGTGTCATAACAATACCCAAAACCTAATGGTGTCTTTATTAATGAGAAAGAGGTCTCGTCAATAAATGACATGCAATACATAATCCAAACAATTCATGCAAACGCATTTATTCAAACAGAAATCATAAAGAAACTCCAAGCATCCTACGGTCTCTTCTAGCCACTTTGCTCTATCTTAGCACCATTAAGCTCACCTAAAAATGATGCTTAAAACGTCAACATAAAGTTGAGCGAGAATCATAGGTTTACGACATACAACAATATCCCAAAATAAACTTTCAATTAGCTGCTGCAATTACCAAAACAATTCATGACAACAATTAACAACAACGGGACGGAACGTGCCCACGATCTACAATCATATCAACTACATCTGTGCGCTACATGGCCTCATATTAGCTCATGCAGTCTTACCACCATCACACCTCGTTTTGCATATTGGGATCCACAATACCAAACATATCATATCGCAACACAACGGGACGGAACGTGCCCACGATCCAATACACATAACTACAGCAAGCTTAAAAACATTTTAACACGACAACAAGACAAGCATCATTCTCACCCCAAAATAACATGAGAAAAAAGGGCTATGAAACTCACCTTTGCTTAGCTTTCCAAAAGATTCCAACAATAAGCTTCACAAACAACTAGCACAATCTATACAACAAAATAACTCGTGTTAAACGCTACTAAGACAAAAGCTTAACGTACATGTAACAATCATATGATGGATGTCTAAGGTGTTTTATTAACCCCATGGGTCACCCTGACACTATACACTAGTTAGTCACAATTTGTTCAAAACTGTAGAATTTTAACGTGACTTAACGTACTCAAAACCTCTACTTACTGACCTCCATAATTCATACCAAAAATCACCTATATTCATTTATGATTATATTAACTACCTCATGATTCCTAAGAGCCATTTACATGGACAAGTACTCCTAAGAAAATCAAACTTCAAAACAGTCCTAATTCGGATCTGATTGCACACCAAAAAGTTTGGACTTAAAAATCATACTTAGACTCCAAATCAGAAGTTATCCTTTGGGGGATTTCTAATAAACACATAGAACTAAACTCCTATAGAAGGGCTAAGCTAAATTCTAATTTTAAGTGGGTGTTTTATACCTCGTAATCTGACCTAAATCTGACCCGTATTAACTGCTTTTACAACTTTTCTTACAACCAACGTTTGAATGACTTCCCGACCTCAAAAACTTTCGAGGCCGGATGTTCTGAAAACTAGACTCTCTGAGCTACATTATAGACACCGGAAACTAGACAAAAGCTATTACCATCATTGAGATAATGGCCGAACAACACAGCCCTAATTCTGCCTCAATCCAAATCAAATTCTAATGCGAATTAAGTTTAACCAATTACATCCATAAGCTTCTAATTAAACCCTAATCATTATAACATGATTATATATAATGAATTTGGGGGGGGGGGGGGGGGGGGGGGGGGGGGGGGGGTTTGAACTGATCTTAATGAACCATAATTATCCACCATATTAATTATTACATGATTAAAGATTAATAACTAACAAAGATTAATTAAAACTTACCTTAGAGCTTGATTTCTTCACAAAATCAAAAACCCTAATTTTCCTCCTCTTTCCGCTTGTTCGACTTTTCTAACAAAGGGGGGAGGGTCTGGATTTTAATTTTGTATTTATAGGCCCCCAATTAATTATAGATAAGATCTAATTAGAGTTTGTTTCCTTTTGAAATTCATTTTTTTCTTTTCTTTCCCTTATCCGGCCGAATGGCATCTTTTCCTTTTTTTATATTTTTTATTAATTAATTTACTAAATATTAACAGTACCTAAGTTTATATAGAAAAAAAAAAACCTAAGCTTGATTTGGGCATACCGTTTTTGGGTAAACGCAATTTACGTAGACTTTAAAAATAATTAAACTTTTCATTTTTATTAAACCAACATTCCAAAATATAAATTTCTAGTTCTTTCATATCCTTACTACTAAAACTTAAACTCATCCTAAAATTAGCTAACACATCAAATCCTTATACTATAATTAATTACACAAATAACGCGTAACGCTTCAATCACCAAAATCATTCCTGTCACTAAAAGTGAGACGAAATGAACTCCACAAAATCCAACACAAATCCAATCCCAATGAGACGATCACGCTCAATGGATCGATTATCAAATCTCACATAACCTACAAAAACACATAAGACGCGTATAAACACATATAACACATATCCCAGACATTGCAACAGATCCATAAGTCAACACTAATAGTTTGACTAACCTGCTCAAGTTATGGTTGTCACAGTATCCCCTCCTTTAGGAAATCTCGTCTCGAGATTTAACTAGCCGATTCATCAGTTCACTCAACGAACAACTGAGGGTACTTAGACTTCATATAATCTTCGCGTTCCCAAGTAAACTCAGGTCCATGCTTAGAATTCCAACGAACTTTCACAAGCAATATTCTACTACGTTTTAAACTCTTAATTTCACGGTCCATAATTTCTACAGGTTCTTCAACAAAACGAAGAGTTTTGTCAACCTTAATCTCGTCCAATGGCACATGCAAACTAGCATCCGCCAAACACTTCTTTAGGTTTGACACATGAAACGTGTCATGTACTCGACTCAATTCCTTAGGCAATCTCAATCGATAAGCTACATGACCGACTCTTTCAAGAATCTCAAATGGCCCTACATACCTTGGTGCAAACATACCCATTTCCCAAAGCGAATTACACTTTCCAAGGCACACTTTTAACATAACCCAATCTTCTAACTTCAAACTCTAACGGTTTCGTCTATTATCAGCATAGCTCTTTTGACGATCTCTTGCGCTTTGAGCTCTCTTTATGCATACCACTCTTATCATCTCTCTTGAACCAACTCAGGTCCAATCAAACTACTTTCACCAATCTCAGCCCATAAAACAAGCGACCTACACTTCCTTCCATACAATGCTTCAAACGGAGCACATCTTATGCTCTAGTGATAGCTATTATTGTAGGAAAACTCAGCTAATGGTAGATGAACATCCCAGCTACCACCGAAATCAATTACACATGTTCTAAGCATATCCTCTAGAGTTTGAATCGTACGCTCACTTTGACCATCCGTTTGGGGATGATAAGTCGTACTCATATCCAACCTCGTCCTTAAAGCCTTTTATACAGTCTGCCAGCATCGCGAAGTAAACCATCCATCCCTATCTGGAATAATCGACACAGGAACTCCATGTCGCGCGACTATTTTGTCAATGTAAATCCTTGCTAATCTTTTCGTACTATAGTCTTCTCTTATAGCCATAAAATGAGCCGACTTAGTCAGTCTATCGACTATGACCCAAATCGTGTCATGCCCATTCTTTGACCTAGGCAGCTTAGTGAAAAAATCCATAGTGATCTTATCCCACTTCTATTATGGTATTTCAGGTTGTTGCAATAAGCCTGAAGGCCTTTGGTGCTCTGCCTTTACTTTGGAACATGTTAAACACTTACTAACATATGTAGAATTGTCTATCTCATTCCTGGCCACCAAGACATAACTCGTAGGACATCCATAATACATCTCTCCGCTCTAGGATGTACAAATACTTAGAGAGCTTGTATGGGCTTCGTCCATGATTGTAATCCTTACCGAATCACCTACCAAAGGAAGCCCAATACGATCCAAAAAATATAGACTTTCCATCATCATCTTTCCATTTTTGTTGCTCTAACCCATTTAAAAAATCGCTCGATAGCAAATTCTCTTGTCCTTCGCTATCAAACTTTTTGATGTGTAGTATGGGGGGGGCCGTCGATGTTCTTCACTGCGTTGAGGGGGAAAAGATCTTACTCAGTTCAACATGATACCACTTTTGATTCACCACGTGACGCAAAAATCACCTTTTGATTAGCCAAAATTCACACTTAGAGAATTTTGCGTACAACTTCTCCTTTGTCAACAACTCCAACATTAATCTTAGATGAACCTTGTGATCCTCCTTCGTCTTTGAAATATATCAATATGTCATCAGATGAATTACGGATGAACAAACTTATCCAATATGGTGTTACAAACTCGGTTCATCAAATCATAAAAATAGCCGCGCATTGGTCAATCCGAAAGCTCCCCATTAATGGTACACTCAAATGGCTATACCTTGTTCGGAACAACCGACCGTCTTCGGAATATCATTCTTCATAGCACTCTAATGATGGATAACCAGATCGAAGATCTATCTTAGAAAAATAACGCGCACCTTGAAATTGATCGAATAAGTCGTCAATCCTCAGAAGAGGGTAACGATTCTTCATGGTTAGCTTGTTCAATTCACGATAGTCGATACACATACGCATAGATCCATCCTTCTTCTTCACGAATAACACATGTGCTCCCCATGGATAATGACTAGGTCATATGAAACTCTTATCTTGCAGCTCCTTCAGCTGTTCAGACAATTCTTGCATCTCAGAGGGCACTAAACAATAGGGAGACTTCGCAACAGGCGTCGCTCTAGGAATTAATTCGATACGAAACTCAACTTGTCGTTGCGGTGGTAATCCTTTCAAGTCATCCGGGAATACCTCGACAAACTCTCAGACCACGGAAAATACACGTAATCTTAGGTTTCGAGTACCACTTTTGTCATTCTCATGCCTTAGCTATTCTTTACACTTTCTTCCATGAACTCTCAGTATCTCGCCATCCACTAAGGGAATTTCTACTACTTTCTCGTGACATACTATCACGACCTTATTATGGGACAACCAGTCTATTCCTACTATCACCTTAAAACTACCGTGCCCTAAAGGTATCAAATCTATATTGAATATGGAAGATCCCAGTTCTAGTTTACAACCACGGATAATCCTATCAACTTTCACTTTCTTACCATCAGCTATCTCTATCACATAACCAGGATTTTCTTCTACTAGGTTTCATAATTAATTATAGCGACAAATTTAGTAGAGATAAAACTAAAATCAGCTCCAGAATCAAACAGAACAATAGCAAAATGATCGTTTAGAGAAAAAGTACCCGTGACAACGCTTGAATCCTTGGCAGCCTCTGCGGCATGCATGCTTGCATTGTACGCTCTTCCTCTAACTTGATTTCCACCACCACGCTAATTACGATGCCATCCCAAAGCTAGCTGATTCCCAGATTGTCCAGATTCTCGGTTCAACTTGGGACAAACATTTCTGAGGTGATTAGGGTTACCACACTTGTAACATGCTCTTTGGTTAGGCCTTGGATCAACAGAATTCACAGGTGTTGCCGGTATCGCAGGTGAACGATAATCTCTCGCAAAATGGCCGGGCCTCTGGCAATTGAAACATACCCTACAATTAGCCTTTTTATGATGATGTGTACGACATTTAGCACACCAGGGTTGCGAACCAGCATACCCCTCTCTTAATGGAGCCGCCGCCATAAAGTTAGTACCTTCTTTTGCCTTCTTAACATCCCTTCCAGATCCACCAACCTTAGCAGGTTCATCCACACTCTTTCTCTTCTCAGAGCCCTTAGTTAGCGTTCCATTGCTAACAACTTCATCATAATATCCAGCCTTCATTTTAAAAAAAAATCATTTAAGATATTTTTAAAATTTTATTTTTTAAAAAATTAAAAAAAAAAATATAAAAAAAGTATTGCACTTTGTATAGTAGCTGGTTGAGTTGCCTTGAGCATTCCTCGAATCTCAGGCGCCAATCCAGCCATATACCTCTTAATCTTTGCAGACTCAGGTGTAACCAAATGGGGAACCAATTTGGCTAACCCCCCCCCAACCCCCCCCACAGACCCCCCCCCCTCATGGAATCGATCCGTGTATCCAGCATGATTAGCTCCAATCATCTTGTGATTCCAAATTCAAAGAAAGAAACAAAACAAGGGGGGGCCAAACTATTTTCCAGTCTTTCCATCTCATTACTCGGGCAAAACTCTTCCACCAGAATGCCTTGAAATCATTCCAAGACATAGCATTGCGCCAGCTTCTCTACCTCTTGCCTTGGACTTGAGTATTCACCAATCAAAGCTTTGTTCACCAATGAACTAGCGACATACCTCACTTTTTGGTTCTCAGCACAACCACTATTATCAATTACAGTTTCCATCCTCTCTATCCAACGCGTAAGTACAACTGCACCACCCTTCCCATCATACTCCTTTGGGTTACAAGACATAAAAGACTTGTAGGTACACCCATTGTTACCATTTCCACCATTGCCACCATTACCATTACCATTGTTCGTATTAGCATTGACATTAACAGTCACTTGATTAACTATTTCAGGTAAGAGGTTTTACAGTTGCTGCGCAAGAAGAGTCGTAATGTCAGGAGGTTTTCAGCCTCACCAGTATCCGACGTGGAGGCATTTTCATAAATTTCGAAGAAGATACATCTCGTTAGACACACCCTACATACTTCTATCCCATAGCGTATACTAGCAATCATAACACCAAACAAATCACTTCACTCATCATGCAATCATACTTGCAAGTCCACTTGTGTTGTAGTGCATGTATAATTATGTTGGCCACCATAATTATAGATGCCCCCTTTTACGCATATACTCACTCCTATGAAAACACTTTATGCACATAATCTAACACATTGCACATATGATCATCACACAACATCACACAATAAAAGGAATAATCCTTAATGCTTAAGCCTTATTATTAAAATACTTGAATAATATTCGACACCACAAAACATCTGATACAATGCTTTAACGCCTACTAGAAACAAAATGAATGACGAGGACGAACATGACACAACAAAAGACGTACTAAAACAACGGGCTCAAGCTTCCACTCCTTCATTATCTTCATTCAAACGGTGTGGGACAATTAACTTGTAGTAATTCACTATCTAAGTCGGCATCTTTTCACTTACTCAGGCCATCCATATGTGTTTCGCCTCAGACTGAGGTATCGCTATGGGGTGGCAAACCCATTCTTAGCATACTCTTGCTCATTTTCCATAGATCTACAAATCCATAATAAGTCATAAGAGCTTAGGTTCTTCTCTTCTTTCTTCATTAATGAAATGAGAGAATCATCCTCCAAAGCGGGTAACAGTACCATCCTTAGCTAAATTACCTTAGTCACATACTCCCACTTCCTTACCAAAAGTCTAACCCTAAGTCAACTCTCCCTCGATTCTAAAAAAAGACACGAACCATAAAGAGCAGGACTCGATTCTACGGTTAAGTCCACATCCTCTTACCTCACTCTCCTACAACAGTTTGTAAACACAACGACTACACAGTACGCTGACGCCTAGGAGGAATATACTACGATAACAACATAACATATACTTATCAGGATACGATCTCAATAACAAGAAAACTCAACTTATATATATATAATATATAATATATATATTGTATAATGTACTTCATGAAATTTAGGGAAAATAAGCATAATAGGTATATACTTACATATAAGCCCTAAATACATCTATATGAGGGACACTTAAGCTATAGTCTAGGCTCAACCACCTAGTCTTTCCATAACCAATGCTCTGATACGGCTCTGATACCAATCTGTCACACCCGCCAAGGCGGAAACGCGAGGCGTAAACAAGAATGGATATCATCACAACACATGGTGTCTATATAGAGAATACTAAAATGAAAACTAAAGTAAAGCAAAGACACAAAGTGTCATAACAATACCCAAAACCTAATGGTGTCTTTATTAATGAGAAAGAGGTCTCGTCAATAAATGACATGCAAAACATAATCCAAACAATTCACACAAAAGCATTTATTCAAACAGAAATCATAATTAAACTTCAAGCATCCTACGGTCTCTTCTAGCCACTTTGCTCTATCTTAGCACCATTAAGATTACCTGAAAATGATGCTTAAAACGTCAACATAAAGTTGAGCAAGAATCATAGGTTTACGACATACAACAATATCCAAATTAAAATTTCAATTAGCTGTTGCAATTACCAAAACAATTCATGACAACAATTAACAACAACGGGACGGAACGTGCCCACGATCCACAATCATATCAACTACATATGTGCGCTACATGGCCTCATATTAGCTCACGCAGTCTTACCACCGTCACACCTCATTTTGCATATTGGGATCCACAATACCAAACATATCATATCGCAACACAACGGGACGGAACGTGCCCACGATCCAATACACATAACTACAGCAAGCTTAAAAACATTTTAACACCGACAACAAGACAAGCATCATTCCACACACTAACGCCCAAAATAAACATGAGAAAAAGGGGCTATGAAACTCACTTTGCTTAGCTTTCCAAGAGATTTCCACCAAAAAGCTTCAAAAACAACTAGCACAAATCTAAACAAAAAAATAACTCGTGTTACACGCTACTTAAGCCAAAAGCTTAATGCACATGTAACAATCAAATGATGGATGTCTAAGGTGTTCTATTAACCCCATGGGTCACCCGACACAAACCCAACTTTAACCACTTTGTTAACAAGTTTCACTAGTTAGTCACAATTTGTTCAAAACTGTAGAATTTTAACGTGACTTAACGCACTCAAAACCTCTACTTACTGACCTCCATAATTCATACAAAAAATCATATATGTTCATTTATGAGTATATTAACTACCTCATGATTGCCAAAAGAGCCATTGTAATATGCACAAGAATTCTAAATAAAATCAAACTACAAACAGACCCAATTCGGATCCTGTTTTGCCAATAAAAGATTTGGACATAAAAACCAAACTTAGACTCCAAATAACAAGTTCTCCTTTGGGGGATTTCTAATAGACACATAGAAATAAACTCCTATAGAAGGGCTAAGATAAATTCGAATCTTAAGTGGGGGTTTTATACCTCGTAATCTGACCAGTATTTACTGCTTTGACAACTTTTCTTGCAACCAACGTTTGAATGACTTCCCAACCTCAAAAACCTTCGAGGCCGGATGTTCTGGAAACTAGACTCTCTGAGATACATCATAGGTACCGAAAACTTGACAAAATCTATTACCATCATTGAGATATCAGCCAAACAACATAGCCCTAAATTCTGCCCCAATCTAAATCAAATTCTAACGCGATCTAAACCCTAACAAATAGACCCATATGATCCTAATTAAACCCTAATCATTATAAAATATGTATTATATCATTAATTACAGATGTTATGAAACCCTAATTATCCATCATAATAATTATTACATGTTTTTAATGATAATTAACTCAAAAGATTATAATTTATACCTTAAATCTTCGAATCTTGGACACAAAAATCACCAAATTTGAAAAAAAATATTTTTCTTCTTCCTCCTTTGATAAAATTCGGTTAGGACAATTAAAAACAAGGGGGAGAAGGGTTTTTGGTATTTATAAGGTTTACAAAAAGGTTTAGAATATATATCTTTTACCAATTTTAATTAGGGTAAGATTTGTTTTCCTTTTTTTTTGTCCTTTGTTTTTTGGCCGATTTCCCGTTTATATATTTTTTTTTATATTTTTTTTTATTTAGTTATTAATTACTTAATTATTTGCATTACTTTAAGTTTTTATAAAAACCTAAGCTTATTTGAGTATACCTTTTTGCGTAAACGCAATTTACTAGACTTTTAAAATAAATAACTTTTCATTTTTATTTTAACCTAACTTTCCAAAAATAGAAATTCATATTTCATTCTTATTCTAACTACTAACACCTATTCATACCTAACATTACTAACACATAAATACGTATACGTATAATTACTTACACAATTAACGCGAAACCGCTTCAATCACCAAAATCATTTCCTTGTCACCAAAAGTGAACGAAATGAATTCAACCAATCTCACCACCATTCCAATCTCATTGAGATGATCACACTCAATAGATTGACTACCAATTTCTCACATAATCCACATAAACGCATATAAACACATATAATCACATAACCCATTCATTGCAACAGATACATAAGTCAACACTAATAGTTTGACTAACCTGCTCAAGTCATGGTTGTCACAGTATCCCCTCCTTTAGGAAATCTCGTCCCGAGATTTAACCAAAAGGTTCAACTCTATCATTACCAAACAATTAATCGAGGATACTTATCTTTCAAGTAGTCCTCCCATACCCATGTTAACTCAAAGTTACACTTTGAATTCCAACTAACTTTCACAAGATATCTTACTGCTAACCACTTTGCCTGCCCACAAAAGGGTACGCATAGCAGCATAACCGCTCCAAACGAAAAGAAACATCCAACTACCTGAACCTCGCCCGTCATCGAGGAGACTCGTCAAAAACCTTAAGTTGCGTAACAACGTCATTTACAACCCGGTCTCGCAACTCATCAAACAAGAACTGTCTTGAACCCAAGTTATAAGTTGTTACAAAGCCCAACGTTTTTGAAAAATCGGCTCGACTTCGAGTTTATTCATAAAATAACTTTAACCAAAATCACACAAACACATCTAAGGGCATACTAAGGTCTACAAGAAACCTTACGTACCCAACTTTAACTAAAAACTCCCAATGATCCCTTGCTCAACGAACAAGTGTGGATACTCAGTTTACCTGAAGTCCTAAAGACCTCGCTTCGAGCCCAAATGGACCTTAACTACCACCATTCTGCTACATTTTAACCTCTTAACTTCACGGTCACTATTCTCAACAGGTTCCTCAACAAAACGAAGAGTTTTGTCAACCTTGATCTCATCCAATGGCACATGCAGACTAGCATCCGCCAGACATTGTTTTTAGGTTTGACACATGAAACGTGTCATGTACTCCACTCAATTCCTCAGGCAATCTCAACCGATAAGCTACAGGACCGACTCTTTCAAGAATCTCAAATGGCCCTACATACCTCGGTGCTAACTTACCCTTTTTCCCAAAGCGAATTACACCTTTCCAAGGCGACACTTTTAGCATAACCCGATCTCCTACCTCAAACTCTAACGGTTTGCGTCTATTATCAGCATAGCTCTTTTGACGGTCTCTTGCCGCTTTGAGCTTTTCTTTTATCAATACTACCTTATCTGTCATATCTAGTACTAACTCAGGCACAGTCAAACTACTCTCTCCAATCTCTGCCCATAGAACAGGCGACCTACATTTCATTCCATACAAAGCTTCAAACGGAGCACACCAAATGCTCGAATGATAACTACAACCAAAATCAATAACACATGCCCTCATTATATCTTCCCAAAGTCTGAATCATACGTTCACTTTGTCCATCCGCTTGAGGATGCTAAGCAGTACTCAAATCCAATCGTGTCTCTAACACTTTCTACAGCGTTTGCCAAAACCACGAGGTAAATCATCCATCTCAATCCGAGTTAACAGTAACCAGAATTCCATTCCTTGCTATTGTCTCATCAATATAAATCTTTGCCAACTTCACATCTTGAAATCTTCTTGTATAGCTAGAAAATGAGCTAACTTGGTCAGTCAATCGACCATCACCCAAATCACATCATACTCAAACTTTGACCTTAAAAATTTAGTGATTAAATCCATGGTGATTCTAATCTCATTTTCCTGTAAGTATCTCAGCAGTTGAAGCAACCAAAAGTCTTTGACATTGTACCTTTACCTTCTTAAACAAGTCTAAAATTTGCTAACATAGATAGCTATATCCTTCTCTATTCATGGCCACCAATACATGTCTCTAAGGTTATAGTACGTCTTATCCTCTCCTGGATGTACCAACTACCTCGATGCATGGGCCTCATCCATTTTACTTCCTACCAATGAAACCTAAATATGATCCATAAAATACAAACTCTCGTCTTCTTTCCTTTCCATCTGTTGATCTAAACCATGTAGCCTTTCTGTGAGTGCGTTCTCTTTTCTTGAACACCTCACTTTGGGCTGCAAGAAACATTCCCTCTTACTCCATACTAGAATATCATAGCCACGCTCGAACACGTCTAAATTTCACTTCGTTTCCTTCCTACTTAACGCATCAGTCACCACATTTGCTTACCTGTATGGATAGCAAAATTTCATACTCATAACTAACTATCCAATTTAACTATAAGGTACTAACCATCATCTGCCCTCTTTTCCATTTGTTGGTCCAGGTCACGTAGCATTTCTGCAGGCACGTTTTCTACCTTGGACGTCTCACTTGAAAGTATCCAATATCTTGATACCCGAAACACTTTTTCATGGATATTCATGGACATTGCTCTTACTCGTCTTAGTTTCACTCTCCCTTTCTACTCAACGTATCAACCACTACATTCGATTTATCGAAGCGTCACACAAATCATTCTTCAAAGTTCAGAAAGCCTCTTTTCGTTCTGCGCCCCACTCATACTTCTAATCCCTCTCAATTAGGGGAGTAATGGGTTTAACAATCTTAGAAAAGTTTGCAATGAAACGTAGGTAGGTAACCTGCCAATCCTAAGAATAATAATATCTCGGATGGTGTCGTAGGTACTTCCCAATTCTTTACTGCCTCACACTAGTAACCTTAGCATACAACTTCTCTTTCCTCAGTAATTCCAACTCTAACTTCAAATGAACTCCATGCTCCTATTCTTAACAAACAACACTGGTGCTCCTCACGGAAAATGACTAGGTCGTATGAAACCTTCGTTTTGCCACTCTTGAAGTTGTTCAGACAATCATTACATTTCTAAAGGTGCTAGACGATATGGAGACTTCGCAACTGGCGTCGCTTCAGGAACTAAGTCTACGCGGAACTCAACGTATCATTGCGGTGGTCATTGATAAGTCTTCCAGAAACACGTAAATAAAGTCTCGTACGACGGAAACACCACTTAATTTTGATTCACCTACCTTAGTGTTCATTAAGGTTTTCACGACTCCTTAAGTACGTTCACCATGAACCTGAAGTATCTCATCACCTTCTAACGGTATCCTAACTTCCCATGACATACTATCCCAAACTTCCTCTTGGACAACCGGTCTATTCCCACAAGCACATCAAATCTTCCATGACTCAACGGTATCAACGAACTCCAAGGGTTTACGAACAACGAATTAGGAATAACAAACGAATAAGAGTCAAAGGCTAGAAAGCAGTATAGGAGATTCCACATAGGCAAGTAACGTGGATCAAATGACATAAGAATCCTTTGAAAGAAAGGATACGTATATGCACCGAGTGAAAACGCAACGAAAGAAAATCAACAGACGTACCACGATAAATGAACACATAAAAAAATATCAATACGATAGACGTAAATTCTTATACCAATTATCGACTTTACTCGAAAGACCAAATTAAATAATGTTTTTATAAACATCAATTTAAATTAAGAAAGTCACTTTAAGTATAAAAATCATTTTAAATAATAAATAAAATTGTCTTAAATTTAATCTTTATAAAATTCATTCTGGTTGTCATAAAAAAAATCTAGAGATGGTTATCTAATGGTATATCGTACCTTACCATTATGAATCACTTTAAAACAGCTTTTTAAAATAAAATTTATTAAACCACTTAAAAATTTTCATATCCTATATGTATAGACCATTTAAACATATTCTATTTACAAAGATCATTTTAAACACAGTTTTTTCTCAACACTAACAACAATACTTTCCAAAGAGATTTTTATAATAGACATCAATAAGAATTTGTTACCAAACAAATGACACTAAAATACCACATGATCGTAAAATACCGTACTAACTCTAACACCATTCTATTTGTTTGAAAACGAAAGAAAATACCATAAACCATTACTCAAAATAAAACAATCAAACAAATCGTACAATGAAAACCTCATGCAAGACGTTCCGTACCTTAAAAGAAAAACGAATGTCTTACCAAAATAACAATCAACATAGCAAACCTAAAAAGACATCGATACTAACACGTCGACCAACGGGTTACGGAAACCAAGGGATATACAAAGAAGGGAGTAATGATCCACACTATAGGCTATTGACAATTAGTGCTTAAAAGAAACCTTTGATACTCATACGAGTAATCAATGCAATGAAAGAACTAACAAAACGCGGCTATATCCGAAAAAGCAGATTCTGAACAACCAATATACATCGAGACGTCGAATAGGAAAATCAGGTATCCTTACTAACAAAGTACGATGAAGGGATGCTAAGCTTAGACTTAGGAAATCCGAACAAACAACCGAGCAAACGAACAACCTCTATAATAGCAATACTAGGTATCTGCAAATACTAGATAGAAGGGAAACTTACTATCTATACAACTCAACTTAACATATCATCCAATTAGGGTAAGAGAATAATTCTCTACCCATACCATCATCCTTATCATGAATACACATATCAATAAAAAAACATATTACACTACCACCTTACATTCAAACACAAATAAATGCAATCATGGTCACAAGTCTACGTGTGTGATGCCTTTATAATTATGTTGGCCACCATAATTATAAGTGCCTCCTTTCACACGTGTACTTACTTCCAAGATTACCCATATCAATCATAATTCACATATAAGCACATATACCACATTGCACATCTTAAACCACTCAAACTTAACACATAAAAGATGCTCCATCAAATAACTACTTACTTATATCAAATTGAAATCGAAACGACATAAAGGAACGAAAGTCTCGCAACGACTTCCAAAATACGAAATATCCAAAAGAAATAATCAATAACAACATGACGAGGTAAAGGACGGGATAAACTTATGATGGGCCTCGCTTGGGTTTGACTTTGCCTCCGCAAGAATCACCCGACTCTGCGGGTCCAGCCCTATTACGCGCATCCGACAAACGATCAACTATCCTATCTCCTTCGGTTCCATAAGAGGCTCCTTATAACGCTTAAGTCCAGTTGGGAAAACGGTTCCCCAACGAGACTTCTTACGGGTGAGGGAAAAACATAGCTAAAATACTAAGAAAGTAATACATATTATATCAAATAATGGTAGACAAAATAACTAAATGAAAACTTAGCAAAATATAAAATATATAAGCTATGCAAAAATAGAGGGGAAGCATAGCAGTTATAGCATTAAACACTTAAGCCCTAAATGCATCTACATGAAGGACCCCTAGGTTATAGTCTAGGCTTAACCACCTACTTCTCTATAACCAAAGGCTCTGATACCAATCTGTCACACCCCGCCAAGGCAGAAACGCGAGGCGTAAACAAGAATGGATATCATCACAACACATGGTGTCTATATAGAGAATACTAAAATGAAAACTAAAGTAAAGCAAAGACACAAAGTGTCATAACAATACCCAAAACCTAATGGTGTCTTTATTAAGAAAAGAGGTCTCATCAACAAATGACATCAAACATAATCCAACAATTCATGCAACACATTATTTTCAAACAAAAGCATAAAGAAACTCCAAGCATCCTACGATCTCTCTAGCCACTTCGCTCTATCTTAGGAACCATAAGCTCACCTAAAATGATGCTTAAAAACGTCAACATAAGTTGAGCGAGAACATAGGTTACGACATAACAACAAAATCCTAAATAAATTCAATTAGGCATGCTGCAAATTACCAAAATAATTCATGACACCAATTAACCACAACGGGACGGAACGTGCCCACGATCCACAATCATATCAACTACATATGTGCGCTACATGGCCTCATAATAAAGCTCATGCAGTCTATCCACCAGTCACACCTTGTTTTGCAATATTGGGATCCACAATACCAACATATCATATCGTAAACACAACGGTGACAAAACGTGCCCACGACCCATACACAAAACTACAGCAAGCTAAAAACTTTTAACATGACAACAAGCATCATCACACCCCAAAATAACATGAGAAAAAGGGGCAGAAACTCACCTTTGCTTAGCTACCAAAAAGATTCCAACAAAAAGCTTCACAAATAACTAGGCACAAATCTAAACAACAAATAACTCATGTTACACGCTACTAAGCCAAAAGCTTAATGTACATGTAACAATCATTCGATGGATGTCTAAGGTATTCTATTAACCTCATGTGTCACCCCAACACCATACCCAACTTTAACCACTTCGTTAACAAGTTTCACTAGTTATCACAATTGTTCTAAACTGTAGAATTTTTAAACGTGGACTTAACGTACTCAAAACCTCTACTTACTGACCTCCATAATTCATACCAAAAATCCCCAATGTTCATTTATGAGTATATTAACTACCTCATGATTCCCAAGAGCCATTTATATGCACAAGTACTCTTAAGAAAATCAAACTTTAAAACAGTCCCAATTCGGATCTGTTTGCACACTAAAAATATTGGACTTAAAAACCATACTTAGACTCCAAATCAAAAGTTCTATTTTGGGGGATTTCTAATAAACACATAGAACTAAACTCCTGTAGAAGGGCTAAGCTAAATTCGAAATTTAAGTGGGGGTCTTATACCTCGTAATCTGACCTAAATCTGACCCGTATTTACTGCTTTGACAACTTTTCTTGCAACCAACGTTTGAATGACTTCCCTGATCCCCCCGCCCCCCCGAGCTTAAAAACCTTCGAGGCCGGATGTTTTTGAGAAACTAACTCCTGAGCTACATCATAGGTACTGGAAACTTGACAAAAGCTATTACCATCATTGAGATATCGGCCAAACTACACAACCCTAAATTCTGTCCCAATCTAAATCAAATTCTAACGCGATCTAAACCCTAACGAATACACCCATATGATCCTAATTAAACCCTAATCATTATAACATGTTTAGTATATCATTAATTACAGATGTTATGAAACCCATAATTATCCATCATAATAATTATTACATGTTTTAATGATTAAGTAAACTCAAATGATTTAATTTATGACCTTAAATCTTGAATCTTGAACAAGCAAAAAATCACCAAACTTGAAAAAAAATATTTTTTCTTCTTCCTCCTTTGATAAAATTCGGCTGTGACAATTAAAAACAAGGGGAGAAGGGTTTTTGGTATTTATAAGGTTTATAAAAAGGTTTAGGATCGATATCTTTTACCAATTTTAATTAGAGTAAGATATAAAAACCTAAGCTTATTTGAGTATACCTTTTTGCGTAAACGCAATTTACTAGACTTTTAAAATAAATAACTTTTCATTTTTATTTTAACCTAACTTTCCAAAAATAGAAATTCACATTTCTTTCATATCCTTACTACTAGAACCTAATCTCATCCTAATATTACTAACACATAAATACGTATACGTATAATTACTTACACAATTAACGCGAAACCGCTTCAATCACCGAAATCATTTCCTTGTCACCAAAAGTGAACGAAATGAACTCCACAAAATCCAACACAAATCCAATCCCATTGAGACGATCACGCTCAATGGATTGATTACCAAATCTCACATATCCCACATAAACACATATAAACACATATTAGCACAAATAACACATAACCCATACATTGAAACAGATACATAAGTCAACACTAACGGTTTGACTAACCTGCTCAAGTCATGGTTGTCACAGTATCCCCTCCTTTAGGAAATCTCGTCCCGAGATTTAACCAAAAGGTTCAACTCTATCATTACCAAACAATTAATCGAGGATACTTATCTTTCAAGTAGTCCTCCCATACCCATGTTAACTCAAAGTTACACTTTGAATTCCAACTAACTCTCACAAGATATCTTACTGCTAACAACTTTGCCTGCCCACAAAAGGGTACGCATAGCAGCATAACCGCTCCAAACGAAAAGAAACATCCAACTACCTGAACCTCGCCCGTCATCGAGGAGACTCGTCAAAAACCTTAAGTTGCGTAACAACGTCATTTACAACCCGGTCTCGCAACTCATCAAACAAGAACTGTCTTGAAACCAAGTTATAAGTTGTTACAAAGCCCAACGTTTTTGAAGAATCGGCTCGACTTCGAGTTTATTCATAAAATAACTTTAACCAAAATCACACAAACACATCTAAGGGCGTACTAAGGTCTACAAGAAACCTTACGTACCCAACTTTAACTAAAACTCCCAATGATTCCTTGCTCAACGAACAAGTGTGGATACTCAGTTTACCTGAAGTCCTAAAGACCTCGCTTCGAGCCCAAATGGACCTTAACTACCACAATTCTGCTACATTTTAACCTCTTAACTTCACGGTCACTATTCTCAACAGGTTCCTCAACAAAACGAAGAGTTTTGTCAACCTTGATCTCATCCAATGGCACATGCAGACTAGCATCTGCCAACACATTTTTTTAGATTCGACACATGGAATGTGTCATGTACACAACTCAACTCCTCAGGCAACGTCAACCTATCATCAACAAGGCCAATCCTTTCAAGGATATCAAACGGTCCTACATATCTTGGTGCTACTTACCCTTCTTTCCAAAACGCATTACGCCCTTCTATGGCGACACCCTTAACAACACATGATCTCCCACCTCGAACTCTAATGGCTTACGCCTATTACCAGCATAGCTCTTTTGATGATCTCTCGCCGCTTAGGGCTTTTCCTTTACCAACACTACCTTATCAGACGTTTCTTGTACTAACTTAAGTCCAGTCAAACTACTATCTCTAATATTTACCCATAGAACAGGCGGCCTACATTTCCTTCCATACAAAACTTCAAACAAAGCACACTAAATGCTCAAATGATAACTACTACCAAATCGATAATACATGCCCTCATTATATCTTCCAAAGTCTGACTCATACGTTCACTTTATCTATCTGCCTGAGGATGTTAAGCAGTACTTAAATCCAATCGTGTCTTAAACAATTTCTGTAAAGTCTGCCAAAACCACAAGGTAAATCATCCATCTCAATATGAGTTAATTGTAACCAGAATTCCATTCCTAGCTATTGTCTCATCAATATAAATCCTTGCCAACTTTACATCTTAAAATCTTCTTGTATAGCTAGAAGATGAGCCAACTTGGTCAGTCTATCGACCATCACCCAAATCACATCGTACTCACTGCTTTGACCTTGGAAATTTAGTTATAAAATCCATGATGATTCTATCTCATTTTCACTCAAGTATCTCAGGCTGTTGCGGTAAGCCAAAAGTCTTTGACATTGCATCCTTCACCTCTTAAACAAATCCGACAATTGCTAACATGGGTAGCATTATCCTTCTCTATTCATGGCCACCAATACATGTCTCCAAGGTTACAGTACGTCTTATCCGCTCCTGGATGTACCAAGTACCTTGATACATGGGCCTTATACATTTCACTTCCTACCCATGGAACCTAAATACGATCCATAAAATAAAAACTCTCATCTCCTTTTCTTTCCATCTGTTGATCTAAACCATGTAGTATTTCTGCGAGTATGTTCTCTTGCTTGAACGCCTCACCTTGGGCTGTCAGTATCATGCCTCTTACTCCATACTGAATGGTCATAGCCATCGTTTGAACACGTCTAGGTTTCATTCTCCCTTTCTTCTCAACGCATCATCCACTACATTCGATTAATCGAAGCGTCACACAAATCATTCTTCAAAGTCTAGAAAGCGTCTTCTCGTTCTGCGCCCCACTCATACTTTTGATTCCTCTCAGTTATGGAAGTATGGGGTTTAACAATCTTAGAAAAGTTTGCGATGAAATATAGGTAGGTAACCTACCAATCCTAAGAATAATCATATCTCGGATGGTGTCGTAGTGGTATGCGTATGTAAGCACTAGTCAAATTTATATATATATATAGTATTAATCCCGTGACAATTCTTTCCAAATTACTTCTCAAACAAGAGAAATAAAAGGATAAAATCTCACTTAAGAAAACACAATACGTATATTTTTAACCGGGAAGTATTTCTTCTCGGGTTGTATCCCAACGAAGTCGTGAATTGAGATTCGGGAATAATTCGGATTCGAGTCAAGAATTAATAAAGGATATTTGAATTTTGAATTACACTACGAATATAATAGCACAATCAAACTATAGAAATGATTAAAGAAACTAAAAACAGTTAACTAGCACGAAATTTAATACACGAAAATTAATAAACGTGAGCTAAAACTGAAATTTAAAAGCTAAAGCACTACTTTTAACAAATTTTATACCTAAAAATCACAAATTTAAAAAGAAAATTTTAGGAAAAAGAATTAGAATTTTTTAACTATTTTTGAATTTTCTATGATTTTTTTAAAGAAAAATGAATTACTAAAAATACACTTTTTTCTAAAAATTTATACTAAAATTCTATTTTTATTTTTCAAAAAAACTAGAATGAAAAAGAAAATTATTACAAAAAGAATTAGAATTTTTCAACTATTTTTCTATTTTCTATGAATTTATTTAGAAAAAGAAATTACTAAACACCTATTTTAATTTCTAGAAAATTCAAATTTAACTGGAAAAATAAAGAAAAATGGTTTTTAACTACTTAAAATGTGCAGAAAACTAAAGGAATAAAAATGCCCAATTTTTATATAGCAATTGAACTCTAATTTTGCTAATTAAAAACTAAACCCTAATTTTATTAAACTAATATTGAAAATATAAAAACTATTTTATTATACCAAAAGACTAGGGTAGAAAATGTAACAATTGAAAATAAAGGGTAGGCAGAAAAAGTAATTGAAATTTACACTCTAGTTAAAACAGACAACCTTACACTATTAAGAAAGTACCAATTAGACCCTACGATTTGGCTT
>BQNB010082916.1:2704-29185 GCA_026074375.1 Tanacetum coccineum
AAAAAAAAAAAAAAACTTTATACTCCCTCTTTCTTTTGTCAAAAATAAGAAGAAAAAAAAAATTACGTTTACGACTTTCTATCGGCCTGGGCCAAAAAATAAAATAAAAATATCCCCTTTATTGAAAAAAAAAATTTGTCATTTAATATGAGGAAAAAAAACAAACTATTAAACATGAGACCGAAGAAATTAACCGGAACAAAAAAAATGCCCCGTAATAACGCCCGAAAAAATAACGCCCGCAGCAACGCGCGGGTAATCTTTCCTTGTTATTCTTATAACACATAATTTGGAAAACACTATCTCTAAGAGAGCCAGGTGAGCTGAAGACGAATAACGTGTTATTCGTGTGCTACCTCAGCGTCAACTCATCCCCCTCCTAATAACACACCAATAACTAAAACCTCCTCCTTAACAAAAATATCAATAACATTTATTAGGTCTCACAAAATACCTCACCAAAAATACTCATTCATTAAAAAAAAAGCAAATGGCGCATGCGAGTGGAATGGCTTGAGTACGAATGACGGACAAATGGCTTGAGGGCCGGTGTACTATGGCCTACCATTCGTCCCATATATTCCCTATGGCGAGCAAACAACGAGAGCTTACCGTGCTCTCTAACAACATTCTAATAACACACAACAAAACCCGCTTTTACTCTCAAAGAGAAAAGAAAATATAAAAACAAAAACGTATAACTAGCGTTTTCCCAATGGCGATAACCTAACTCCGATTGGTGGTGCAACTATAACATGGATGGCGAGGTTATAGGTACCTAAAAACCAATAACGATCATTACAGCGAGCCCTTTTAGAGTGCATGGGGCACTTGCACCCTATAACTGTTATACGCGCCACCATGTCAGCATGTATCATATAACACTCTTATAGCATAAACATCATCCCGGCTATAACATGATATAGGAGCTAGTGTGTCCTAGTTTTATTTTTATTTTTTTATTTTCTTTAATGCAAATACATTTCATTTTATACATTTAAACCAAAATTTATACAAGTTACGGACAAAAAAATATAGAAAAGTTAACT
This sequence comes from Tanacetum coccineum, assembly GCA_026074375.1. Lineage (NCBI taxonomy): Eukaryota > Viridiplantae > Streptophyta > Magnoliopsida > Asterales > Asteraceae > Tanacetum > Tanacetum coccineum. Next base: position 3,754 of record BQNB010082916.1, read on the forward strand.
AACGGACTAACATTGTAAACATAATAAGGACTAACAAGGTGTAAGAAAAATAGTTAAAAGGACAAACAATGAAAAAAAAAAACGTAACAATTAGGCTCAAATTGAAAATGGTAAAATACCATTTTCACCATCTTTTTCCTTCCATGCTATGCTTTTTACGCAAAGCTCAACTTACACCAAGAAAAAAAAGCACAAACATAAACAAAAACTAAACACAACCTCAAAAGCTGACACAAATACAACATCCCGTTAAAAAACACAAAAGACTATCACTAAACGGTTGACGATGGCACCTATAACGCCGCTATGTCGCCATTACCGGTGAAGTCTGGCGGCGCAATTGGTGTCCGAAATCGTCTATGACGTGTTATCCGACCACTGCACCAAGAAATGTAAGTATGTTTTAAGGAAATGATATTGTTAGCGTAAATATGAAGATATTTAAACTAAACGGTCTCTTCTGTTTTAATAATGACAAACATGTAACTTGTAATATATAACGTAAAATGTGCAAACCATAAATCGTCAAAGCATGCATTCATCAACGCCTCTCAACGTCTCGAGTCTTCACATGCTTTAACACAGGTTCGAATATATTTGTTATGTTACATTATTATCAAAACATATAACAACCCATTAAGAATGTTATAATATGTTAGGAATTATTGTAAACAGACTTAAGTCTGGTAGTTATAGAGTTAAGTCTGGTAGACATAGTTAAGTCTGCCAGTACTAAGTTAAGTCTGGCAGTACTATAATTAGTACTGGTCTTGTCTAGTTAAGTCTGTTTATGTAACAGAGTAGTTATCTTAATAGAATAGTTATCTTAGAGATATCTTAGGAAAAGATATGCATTATCCTTTCACACGTTGTAAAGCCCATTAGGGTTTCCTTGGTGTATAAAAGGAACCATACGGCATAGTATTTAGGGGGAACCCTAATAGAAATTAATAGAAAATAGCAAAGTTTTACATTATGTTCTTCTTAGTACTTGTGTTAAGATTCCGCATTTGCAAGCTCGATACCAAAACCTATTAAGTATGTGTTTGGATCTCCTTTCTTTTCGGCACATCTTTTTATTCGTGAAACGTAAAAACCTGCATATAACCTAGAACTCTCTCTCCTTCCCCTAAACACCTCCATTAGATCCACCATCTTTTCAGTTCAATATTTTCATCCCAGTTGGATCGCTAGTTTAAATATCATTCTTTTCAATTCGTTGGAATATATAATCATATAACGAAAATAGGGGTTCTTTATTATTTCCTTTTGAATTTTAAGGAAATTGAGGATTTCTGGTTTTTGTCTTCTTAATATTCTTGGTACTTACGGTTATTTTGTAAAGTAGTCTTAATCAATCCCAATTCAGTAGAAATAGATATGGAATTTTTAAAAAAAAAAGGATTAGTATGTAATTGGGTATTTTTGTTTATATGTTATAAAAAATCTCTAATAACTCCTTTGAGGAGCTGTTAACAAGTGAGATGTCGGCTTATGTGAAGAGGATTTAATGAAAGCAAGTGAAGTATGTGGAAGTGGTCGTGATGTGAGGAAAGCGCGAGAGATGTTGCGAGTGGTTTGTTAGAAGGGACAAAATTAATTTAAGCACAATATTCTCTACAGTTTAAGTAATGCGGGAGATAAGAGATCAAATGTCATTTTTTTATATTGACCTGATTCGATTTGGAAATTGGAAAAGAAGAATAACATACCAGATTATTCTACCCATATGGCTTCTACTTTGATACAAAAGATTCGATTGCATAATCCACTTGTCTTTTATAGACTTAATTTGTGGCGCATAACTAATGGCCCCTAACCCAGAAGGCGTAAGCGAGATCCCACTATCGAACCATGGTTGGTCAAACCCAAAGGCAATAGGCGACAAACCCTTCCCCTTTACGCACTTCGTGGAAAGGAAACCCCTCATCGCTCACTAACAATTTACTCGAACTTATAGTGACCTTGTCCTAGAGAAGTTAAAACCACCCTCCAACATGCCTCCTTAAGCGATACCTCAGGTGGCCAACTTGAGCTAAGGCTTCAGTTGGAGTTTGGTATCATATTTCCAGCTAGCCAGCTTAATTGAGAAAAAAACATAGAAACAGGCTCGGCTAAGTGACGCCTCCTCCTAAATATCTAAAATCTGACCGAGTTATTATCCACGTAAGAGTTCCCTATAAAGTTACGAGACGGTTAGACTAATCGATTTGAAATCATGCGAATCCTGGTTTGAGTATTTGTATTAAAAAAACAAGTGAAAATAAAAAAAAAATACCTATTTTTTTCAACCTCACTTCACAAAATTACTCCAAAACCGCTTTTTATTGTCCCCCACGGGGGAACAACAAAATTAAAAACCGAAACTTCATTTTTGAGAGGCTAAAAACCATAATACCCCTAAAAAACGCACTAAAGAAACTTTTGCGAAATTGAAAAAAAATCAAAAAAAATTATGATTTTTTTAGCCAATATTGGCCAAAAAATTAAAATTAATTATCTCAAAAATATCGAAAATTTGTGCGAATATTTAGAATAATCGCCAATTTATTAAGATAAAAAAATCTAATAATATTTTATAATTTTTGGAATATCGAAAATTTTCGATATTTCTGAAAAATATCGCAAATTTTAGATAAAAATATCTAAATTTTTCGATATTTTTAAAGAATATCGCAAATTTTCGATATTTCTGAAAAATATCAAAAAAATTAGATATTTTTATGAAATACATTTACAGACGGGGTAGCATGAATAGAATTGCTTTGTTGATTGCTTCCCGTAGTTGATAATTGCGTACCATGTACACTAGACTCAACAATACACAACGTAACAATTCTACTACTTTTAACAACAAATTTCATAAATTCATTGACTTCCAAATCATCACATACATCTACAATATCGTTGTCCGAATTGTAAGTTAACATAAAACCACTACTAACATCGATATCTAGCCTCTCGGATACCGCTTCTAGTAAACATGAATATGATGACAATAATGGTAAAATTAGTGTACGTTTTACACAATTTAATGGCATATACTCCAACGCACCATCTACTCTTTCCCATGCACCACCTTTACACACACGTATTTTGACTGTTTCTTTGACGATTCATGTCAAAATTGAGGTCTTTGTGAACACATATGAGTTTTTTAGTGAAAAACACCGAAATAAGCAATAAATAACAATACAACACGTTTTATCCAAAATTTGCAAGAAAATCTCGCAAATAAATGAAAATCTCGCAAGTTTTATCCATAAATTTGCGATATTCGTTATAAACAAGCAAAAGAACCCGCGCGTTGCGGCGGGGCTAATTTTTTCCTAAATAATTTTTTTTACGTTTCGGGGGTTTTTTATTGGCGATGCGTTATGGCGGGGCTAATTTTTAATATTTTCTTTTTTTGTATGATTCGGGGAAAAAAATTACGTTGGGACGGGCTAATTTTTTCCCGAATATTCTTTTTTTGGGACGGTTTTGTAAATTTTTTTACGGGGTGTAAGAAAATCGTAAATAGTTAAAAGGTGAGGGTCCGTTTTGTATTTTTTTTACTTTGGGCCAGATTTTAGGCTATTTTTGGGTTGTTTTTTTTTTGCTATTTTTTTCCTGGATATTTCTTTTTTTTGTACGATTCGGGAAATTTTTTTTTGCGTTGGGGCGGGTATTAAAATATTTATTCCCGAATATTTTCTTTTTTTGGGACGGTTTGATATCTTTTTTTTTTGGGCCGATGAATGTAAAACAAGTTTGTGAACCAATAAAAATTTGACGTGTTTTTTTTTGTTTAATTTTTTTACGGGATTTTTTTTGTAAGAAAATCTAAATATTAAAAGTTGAGACCGAAATTTGTATTTATTTTTAACTAGTGGGCCCAGATTTAGGCTAAATTTGGGCTATTTTTTTTTTACTTTTGGGCCACATTATAATGCGTATTTTAAGCTATTTTGTGGCGACAAATAGTTATATTAGTAATAATTTTTTTATAAGGCTTTATTGTTTTTGGGCCTCATGTTTAAAGTGTTTTTTTTTTGCAATATGTGTTTTTTTTAGCTATAATGGGTTGATACGATATGGGACCTAATCGTATTCTTTTAAAGTTATTAGGTAATCGAAGATGTTTCCGCGGGTATTTTTTTTATCTGAATAAATCGAACTTTGTAATATTGTTTTCCTCCAACTTGATCCAACAAAAGTTAAAAAAAAAAAAAAACAAAAATCGGCTGCCCAAATGGGAGCCCGATACTTGCAATGTTTTTCGCCCTCTGTCATAACGACAGTGGATTAGCTAAATGTTTTCCCGAATTAATTTTATTTTAAAGTTTCGGGGTTTTTTTGTGCGATGGCTTATGCGGGCTAATTTTTAATATTTTCTTTTTTTGTATGATTCGGGGAAAAAAATTTATGCGTTGGGACGGCTAATATTTTTCCGAGATAATTTCTTTTTTTGGACGGTTTTTGTAAATATTTTTACGGGAATTTTTGTGTAAAGAAAATCCAAAATAGTTAAAAGGTGAGGTCCTGTTTTATTTTTTTACTTATGGCCAGTTTTTATGCTATTTTGGGGGTTTTTTTGGCTAATTTTTTTCCCGGGATTAATCTTTTTTTGTACGATTCGGGAATTTTTTTTTTGCGTTGGGACGGGTTAATTTTTTCCTGAATATTTTCTTTTTTTGGGACGGTTCGATATCTTTTTTTTTGCCGATGAATGTAAAAAAGTTGTGAACAATAAAAACTTGACGTGTTTTTTTTGTTAATTTTTTTACGGGATTTTTTTGTGAAAAGAAAAATCGTAAATAAGTTAAAAAGTTTGAGGGACCGTTTTCGTATTTTTTTGTACTTTATGGGCAGATTTCAGGCTAATTTTGGGCTAGTTTTTTTTTTTTTACTTTGGACCACATTTTATGCGAATTTTAGGCTAGTTTGTCGACAAATGTGTATATTAGTAATAATTTTTTTTATATGGCTTATGTGTTGGGCCTCATGTTTAAAGTGTTTTTTTTTGCTATATGGTTTTTTTTTTAATATAATGGGTTGTACGTTTGTGACCATATCGATTATTTTTAAAGTAATGTAGGTACGAAGATGTTTTCCGTGGGTATTTTATAATTGAAAAAATCGAAACTTTTGTAATAATTTTTTTCCTCCCTACTTGTGCATACAAAATTTTAAAAAAACAAAACAAAAAATTGAGAAAGAAAAAAAAAAACCAAAACGGGCTACCCAAAATGGGAGCCCATAACTGTAGCATTGTGGCCCAATGTGTCAAACACGACAGTGGATATGTCGACAAATGTGTTTATACGCGAAATGCAATGGCAGTTCAACCCGCGCGTTGCGCGGGGCTAATTTTTTCCCGAATAATTTTTTTTTACGTTTCGGGAGTTTTTTTTTGGCGATGCGTTATGGCGGGGTTAATTTTTAATATTTTCTTTTTTTTGTATGATTCGGGGAAAAAAAAATTGCGTTGGGACAGGCTAATTTTTTCCTGAATATTTTCTTTTTTTGGAACGGTATATTTGTAAAATTTTATTACGGAATTTTTGTGTAAGAAAATCGTAATAGTTTAAAAGTGTGAGGTCCGTTTTGTATTTTTTTTTACTTTGGGCCAGATTTTAGGCTATTTTTGGGTTGTTTTTTTTTTGCTAATTTTTTCCCGGATATTTCATTTTTTGTACGATTCGGGAATTTTTTTTTTGCGTTGGGACGGGTTAATTTTTTCTCGAATATTTTCTTTTTTTGAGACGGTTCGATATCTTTTTATTTGGGCCGATGAATGTAGAAAAGTTGTGAACAATAAAAACTTGACGTGTTTTTTTTGTTATTTTTTTTACGGGATTTTTTGTGTAAGAAAATTGTAAATAGTTAAAAGGTGAGGGTCCGTTTTGTATTTTTTTTTGCTAATTTTTTCCCGGATATTTCCTTTTTTTGTACGATTCGGGAATTTTTTTTTTGCGTTGGGAGGGGTTAATTTTTTCCCGAATATTTTCTTTTTTTTTGGGACGGTTCGATATCTTTTTATTTGGGCCGATGAAATGTAAAAAAGTTGGAACAATAAAAACTTTACGTGTATTTTTTTTTTTTTGTTAATTTTTTTATACGGGATTTTTTGTAAGAAAATCGTAAATAGTTAAAAGTTGAGGGACCGTTTTTGTATTTTTTTTACTTTGGGCCAGATTTCAGGCTAATTTTGGGCTAATATTTTTCTCTCTATCTTATTATCATTTTTTGTACGATTCGGGAATTTTTTTTTTTGCGTTGGGACGGGTTAATTTTTTCTCGAATATTTTCTTTTTTTGGGACGGTTCGATATCTTTTTATTTGGGCCGATGAATGTAAAAAAGTTGTGAACAATAAAAACTTGACGTGTTTTTTTTGTAAGAAAATCGTAAATAGTTAAAAGTTGAGGGACCGTTTTGTATTTTTTTTTACTTTGGGCCAGATTTCAGGCTAATTTTGGGCTAGTTTTTTTTACTTTGGGCCACATTTTATGCGAATTTTAGGCTAGTGCCTCATGTTTTTTTTTTTTGGAACGGCGATTTTATTAGAAACAAAAACTAGCAAGGAGCTAGATTACAAAACAATAATATAGGGGTTTTTGAGCCATTCGTTCCATCCGAACGAGGCTTTAGATCTATACTTACACCAATAAAAAGAACTAGTAATGACATGAGGCTAGTGCCTCATGTTTAAAGTGTTGTTTTTTTTGTTATATTGGTTTTTTTTTAATATAATGGGTTGTACGTTTGTGACCATATCGATTATTTTAAGTTATTTATTGTATCGAAGATTTTCCGCGGGTATTATTTTATCTGAATAAATCAAAACTTTTGTAATATTTTTTTTTTCCATTCCTACTTTGTGCATACAAATTTATTAAAAAAAAAAAAAAAAAACGGGTTGGCTCAAAAATGGGAGCCCGTTACTGTAGCGGGTGACCCACTGTCAAAACGACAGTGTATTAGTCACCAAATGTGTATATTTATAATGTCGCAAATTTACGATTTTTTTGAAAAATTTCGAGTATTTGCGAAATTTTAGAATATTATCGAAAATATTTTAAGGAAAAATCGTCAAATTTTGATATATTTCATTAAAAAAATCGAAATTGTTCGAAATTGAAAAAAAAATCTAAACTTTTCCCGATTTTTTAGGAAAAAACGCAAATTGAGATATTTCATTAAAAAATCGAAAATTTTAATTTTTTTTTTTTCAACTTCGCAAAAATGTCAAAAATTGCGATTTTTATAGGTATTTTAGCTTTTAGAAAAATAATTGGGTATTTTTTGAAATGGGGTTGAAAAAGTGGGTATTTTTGTGATTGTAATCTCAACATGCGTTTAAATAAATATATAAATTATATAACTATATATATATATATATATAGTATATATATATATAGTATTATATATTATATATATAATATATAAATACTATGAATAGGGTTTAAAACTACGTCGTTTTGACGAGTTTCTACAGTAACCTGCCCATTGGGCTCCACTTGGGCCGGCCCATTGACATTTTTTTTGGATTTTCATTTTGTCATTAACTGGCAACTTAAAAAAAAATTATCGGCACAAAAAAGGGAAACAAAATACAAAAGTACTATTTATTGAGAACAAAAAATATCCGCCACATGATAACAACACATAAGCCCATATAAAAAGAACAAACTACTAAACATGATATCCGAAAAATAAAACGCGAACAATCAATATAAGAAAATTGTTCGGCACAAAATAGTAAAAAATATTACAAAACGTACTGATTTTATTCAGATAAAAAATACTCAAGACATTACGCCTAACACATAAGGCCCATATAAAAAAACAAACTATATAACATGAGACCGGAAAATATAACCCGCACAAAAATAAAAAAAAAAAAAAGATTAACCGCCTCGCATCAATTAATGCCACGCATCAACGCGCGAACAATCATGCTTAACACATATTTACCCAAATCTCATAAAATTATATTAAAAAAAAACCCAAATAGCAAAAAAAAAACTTTTAAACATGAGGCCCAACAAATAAACCCATATAAGAAAAAAAACAAAGTATTAAACATGAGACCGAAAAAATAAACCAACAAAAAAAAATTAACGCCCCGCAGCATCGCGCGGGCAATCACGCTTGTTACATCTATATAACTCGGAAACAAGTTTAAGGCCTGGGACTTATATTGTAGTAAATTTTATCAAAGTATCTACACTAGGCGAGTATCCGCGCATAGGGGCAGAAATCTTAAGCGGGAAATTATAATAGTTGCGAAATTATGATTACGTGTTTCATGTATAGGGATGAATATCGTTTGTTGGGTCAAACTATGAGCTATAAAGCTACTCTTATTAGTCACCGGAAAAACACACTCTCACCGGACACATCAACGCCACATCAGCTTTCACTCTCACCGAAACCCTAACCGGACAAACCATTTTTTTAATTTAAAAATTAAAACTTTCATCACTCATAAAAAAAACGTTACAGAAATAATCAAAAGCGTACGTGTACGGAATTAAAACCGTAAACATTACATAGATAAACAAAATACGTAAAAACAACCGAATAGCCTCGCCCTGTGTACCACCTTCAACTCTTCATTGGTAGTCGACATATAACGCTTCGTCTTTTTAACGGTTTTTCAGTCGTCAGATTTCCAGCTCCGCAACCTTGAGTCCAGCTCCTGCTTTTTGATCTGCAATAACTCCGTCATTTCCTGTCTCTTGTGAACTTTGTACGGGTCCGCTAGCCATTGCAAACTTGTTGTTGTGAACCGTATTCGTAGTTGCCAAGATTTAGAATTTAGGGGCCCACATTATTCACAATCCCCAAGAAATCACCGGCACACCTTGATTTAGAGGGAGACCTGAATGAAATTTCCTAACGTGACCGATATGTGACAATGATACGACACAGATAAAGCACCAAGAAAAATAAATTAATTAAAAATATAATATTGCAAGTCATAAGTGGTATAAGTACATCAGTAACTACTTTGAGAGTTTTTAAACACTTCTGTATTTCTTTTATATAAGCAGAAATAGAGATAAAATAAACGGAGTAATTTTCGTGTAATCAATCGGTTTTGGCGATTTTTTGAACGAATCAATTTTGGAGATCGCTATATGTTCAATGGATGTTCCATAAAGGTTCATTTTACTCGATCTTGGTTTTCAGCGCCTTGAAACAAAAAAATATATTATCTGAGCACCTCCAGCAGATTTTTTCCTGCGATAGTGTGTCAAACGAGTTGGAACATTACCCGCGCGTTGCGGCGGGGCTAGCTTGTTGTCGGAAGTTGTTGAAGCCCGATGGTAATATATTTTGTTAAGACGATACAAATGTAAGAAATTGAATAATTAATATTCGCGGAATGCGTAGTGGACAAAGTACATAACTTAGCAACGAAAATCATAAACTTGAAATTTTACATCTGATAGAAACAGAATTAATAGCATCATCAGTAAGTATATCAAAACACTCTAATTAGTTAATTATCATACGAAGTCAACAACATGTATTTACATATTGATCAATAATAAATTCAGTACAACATCTTGAGTATCTTCGTTTTAGAAAGATCACTATGCCAAAAAAGGAGCTCAATTCATCCTACACTCATTTCGGAGAACAGTGACGACTATGATGACTATGGTGGTTATAATGTTGACGGCTCTACTTTTTTTAAGCAGACTTTTGCTTTTAAATAAACAACCATTCTTAAGTACCTGTTCAGTAGCAGAAGTTACACAGTCGAGATTCTCATGGGACCTGCAAGCATTTTGTTTTTGGTCCTTACTAATGCCTGTTACAAAAATGTGATATCAATATAGTTAAAATTACCGATTGCACAAAGCATTTTGCATAGGCAACAACATACTTGTAAAGCAACGTATTTGTGAATCAAGTATCTGTATAGACGCAAATTCATTATTTAACATACCTTCACATGATGAACGTTCCTTATCTCTCACGTTTCTTTATTTCAGCACAGCAACAACAACAACAACGATAAGCAAACACCGATGAATATAGTTTGAAAAATGATTTATACATAGTGCGTGACAGTTAGAAAAGGTACATAGATAAGTTAACAAACCTATCTGAGTAGTTGTGTCGCCCGTTTGTTTTTACATACCTGCAATGCCAACGCGTTTCATAAAGTCAGTAATATAACCAACGCCCAAAAGACAAATATTTGGTAGTTGTATATGTTTTTGACAAATTATTTGCAGAGACCGATGACCATTTCCTTTAAATTGTTTGGAGTGTCCATGTAGATTGAGACCTTGAACTACGTACACATCAAACATTATAAGGGAGGCATTGTAAGGAGTGTCTCAATATATTCTGCGACACTATATCAGCTCGTTGCAAAAAAAACATCAATAACTTTAATTAGATACTTACTTTTTCCAAATACGTTTAGCCTATTCGAACTTAATAAGATATAAGCATACGACTTACATATTTAATAAGCTATGAAAGGAGAGCTTGCACCGTAATAACAAGAGCGACTCTGCAGTCATGTCAAAATTTAAAACGAAAAATGTTCATCACTATTCAGAGAAAATGTCAAACACCCTTTAAAATGAGCAAAAGGCTTAAATTACAACCATTTGCATAGCATACCTTAAGTAATCAAAGAACAGAACTTTGATGGAGGTGTCTACTTCTTTAACGTCAATCCAGAATCAGTTCGGATACAAAAGCATAAATAGAAACCTTCAAACAACTTTCCCCCCCGAACTATAAAAAGTAAAAGTTAGGTATCTACCTTGCATCAACTTCTCTTGGATGACCTTCCATTGCCGAAACTGGTCCTCCTCCTACTTCATCTCCCATAAAGTTCATCCTGTAATCAAACAAAGAAAAGAAAAATTAAATGTTAATTCACTTAAACACTCTGATTATATGTATTAAAAATATAATTGGCAATGATGTTGGCTAATTTTACCGCTACAATCGAGAACCAAATTTCTCTGTTTTTTTTAAATGAACCAATACCATCATTGATGAGGGGCATGCATAAAGGGAGTTAAAGTTTAAACGCTTCAACTTTACTTTTTTCAGATTCTAACCGATTAACAAAACCATCAACTTGTAGTACCTTCCCGGACACACTACCGAATTTCAACACTTGATCAAGAAAGCTAGTGATTGTTTTGGGCATAAAAGTTGGTTTCAAATCAAAGTTTAGCTCGTTAGATAGATTAAAGCTACCCATATTAGATGATTAAAAGTGGGACACATATAAAAATATGGTATTATGGATGATATATAGAAGGAATCTAGAGGGTTTGAAAATGAAAAAAGGTTGGATTTTGTTTTTCATTCATATGTTGGTTTGTCATATATTTTATCATCCCACACCGACTCTCATCCTCCTTTTGTAAATCTGGTTGTTGCAGAGTATATCCTCTTTGTACCAACATAGACTTTGATGTTATAAGTTATGTCATTTTTTGAATCTTTTACATATAATTATTACATTTAATATGCAAAAATGATACATCTCGTTGTTACAAATTAGGCACAAAAACACAAAATTAAACCACATACCTGCGACACCATCACCACCAAAGAGCTCAAAGCAACATCATCTCATAACCTCTAAATCATTGAAAACGGATCGAGTAAAAACGCGGGAACCAAAAACCCTCAAAAGTAAGTGCCTAACTCTTGTGTAACAATATCTTCGGGCACAAAAAATCCTTTCAAAATCAAACTTAAAAATTGAAACCCTAATTCATGTATCTGTGTGTGTGCTCTGGGAGATTCTAAAGAAACTGCAAAAGTATGAGTAGGAAATACCAGTCACGTATATAAAAACAAACGTTTGGGCCAAACCAATGCACTACAGACTGGGCCAAGAGGAGCCTGCTAAAAGGCTTAGTGCTATTTTGGCAGCATCTGTCACGAGGATTAGTATATAGTTCAATATGTACTCTATTATTTAAACAAGTATTGACACCCGCGCTTCGCTGCGACGGGTCAAGTTTATTGGGTCGAATTTGTAAATAACGTAAAAGTAAAGGTAGTTTTCGTAACTTGATACATAGTTCGAAGGGATATTTTGTAAATTTAATTGTTGGGCCGGGTTTTTTTGAGTTGGTTATGTTATGGTTGGCTAAATGGGCTAATGGGCTAAGTATTAAAAAAAGGCTATAGTAGCTAAATGAGTTTATATTCTAAATGGGCTATAGTAGCTAAATGAGCTTATATTAAAAAATAACTTTGAGATTATAATAATGATGCAATATTTAGTTGTAATAAGCAATATAGATTAGACTTACGGCGATTTACATTTTTTTTTGTTACTTAAGCTTTCTCTTTCATGCGATCTATATGCGACTTTTTAAGCACAATAAAACGACCTATACTAATAAAAACATAACTCATAAAAATACATTTTAATTAATTAACACACACAAACAAAGCACACGACCTCGGTCGGTTTTCTGACCCTCAACTCCCAAAACTTGCTTTGCAACCAACATAGACCTTTGGGTTGCAATGGAGGCGACCCGGTCCATTGGGTCGGTTGATCGATTGGGTCGACCTCCCACAACCCCCAGCCTAAGCAGACTACACTACTTGTTTCACAATGACAAAAAAAAAAAAAATAAATATATCATAAAATAATTTGTTGTTTCATTTCATCATAGAGGATGACTAAACAAATATTGGATGTCACACCAAATCTTGTGAATACATCGGCTCAAATTATCATAGACCATGGTTATTGAAGACTAAAAGTAATTGTTAGAGGTGTTATAACCACTTGGGATGGTCTAGCGGTAAGCAGCTTTAGCAATTATCGAGAAGTATCAACTTTAATTCATGTTAGGTGCAAACGACTATCAGTCGTCACGTCAATCATCCTGAAAAGAGGATGGCTTTGTGCTCATTTGAAGTCTCTCAACCTTTCTGAAAAAAAGGGAGAGCTTTGCTCGTTTTAAATTTTAAGCCTTTGTGGCGGTAAGTACAAATTTCGTGAATTAGTCGGCAAAAGGTCATAAACTATGGTTAACAAAAAAAATCAAGGGGGATGAAATTTTAGTATGGGTCTGGTACTGATGCTACCAAAACCCGCATCAAGTCAAGGTGTTGAGTTGACCAACTGACTTGGGTTGACCGTAATTATTAAGTCCTTCGAGTAACATTGTTGCAAAGAAACACAAAGATAGATTGCATAGGGAGACCTTGGTAGCAAGTTCCAGTCTCGGCAAGATGATTGATAGCACCAAATTCAAGTGAGATAGACGGACGAGTGCCCAGAACCAAGACTTGGTTTTAGACGCCTTTGACAATAGACAAATGGGAGAGGATGCCATCATATTCCCAAGTGAGAGTGTATAAATATTATCTCCTCGAGATCCCGTCAATAAATCAACACCGTCTAGATTTGCGAATGAAGCAGGTGTGGGTTGACAAAAAGCCACTATGAGATTGTAATCACAGGAATTGTCCAACGGAAAATAGATTTGCCGCAAGTCCTTCAACTTAATAAACTCGTGAAATAGTAACATATCCTCAATCTAATAGTCTCCCAACACCATATCTTTGCAACTTGATCATTTCCGAATTAACTGTACCCAAAAATTTAACTAATGAAATTTGGTGAGCTGAGAGCGATCTCCGTCTGTGCTCCGAGCAACCAGAATCCAAATACCAGAGGACGATTTGGACAACCAGCATTCATTCAGAGAATAAATGGAAAACTGGTTTTTTGTTGATCCCCAGGATGATACTGGGTACCTGTTTTGTTAGCAGACATTGTTTTAAAACCTTAGTTATTTGCTAACAGGACTCATGTATTTTTAATTCTTCTAGGTTTCCCTTGAGTAATACCAATTTAAACTACAGTTTGGGTGATTCAGAGTCTAAACTATTGATTCCCAAGAAGGGCACTTCATTAGTAGTGGTAATCCTAGTTAAAGGGCACGCATTTCCTACAATAGTGAAGGTCCGACCGGTAGGTCTCCAAATATATCCTATCTGAGTGAACACCTTTCCTGTTGGTTTCCAAATATCTTTCTTAGATTTATTCTTCTTAGGTTTAGCACGAAATTTCACATCATTCATAGAATTAGAAACACACAAATTATCAGAAGACATGCAATCATCACGGTGAATACAGACATATAAAATTAACTTGGTTTCTTAAGAGTTCAGCACAACCGCAGATGCCAATAACATTAACAGTACCATTCCTTTTATTCAAACTAGATTTAACGTTCCTAGGGTGAGCTTCTACTTTATTCTTCGAATTACTACTTGGTGTTTGCAGAATCCTATCATTCTTGGTATTGCCTGAAGGCTGTGATCCGCTAGCACTAGTAGAAAGTCTTACTCCTGTAGAATGCAACACACGCTTGTTAGAACTAGGTTTGAGGAGAGTCCTGTTTTGTGTTTTCCTGTGGATGTAGTGATCGCAAACCTATACTTTCGTGGTCCTTTTTCCTCGGTGTGACCTTAATTAATTGAGGACCACAATTGTTGATGCTAGGGCATGATCTACTTATGTGTGAAAGCAAATCCTGAATGACTTTGGTATACCTAAAGGCAGACTCTAAAAGTGAATCTTGAGGATAATATTGCATTACATGTTTCGACTATATCCCTAATGGAGCCAAAGCTTTCTTCCTGGTACGCTTAATATACGAGAGTGAGCAGTGCCTTTAGTTCAACAATTTGGGTGGATTGGTTCCATATTATTCTAAGACACTTTTAGATCAACTAAGTGGGTCCCACAGTATCCTCGTTATCTAACCTTTTCCTTTAAGTTTCTTAAACTCATTGTTTTTTGGGTCTGCTAGACCAAACCTTGTTCCTTGAAGTTTTGCAATTTAAATCAGAAAATCTCCCAGACCTTTATATTGACTTGCTTTGATTAACGCATCAAATGTACATTTGAATGAACATGTTTTTTTTGTTTAAAACGAGTTCATAAAGTTGCTTATAAGTCTGTTTCAAATGCTCATTCTCAGTAACAGTTTTTGTCACTCAATGTCCAATTCAAATGTTAAGAGTCTCAATTTTTCATCCATGTCCAGTTTTGACTGAACTATCCTCTACATTACCTTGTTTAAGGACTTAATTTGCTCTTTCACTGACATGACTTGAACTTTCGCTTGAGACTGAGCTTTCAATTCACTTAATTTGAACAACTGAGTAAAACTCGGAGCATTTTGATTTAAAACACTGTTTTCTTGTTGAAAAATTTCTTGATTAAGTTGAGAATCAGCTTCCAAAGTGATGCAATATTTTTCAAGAGTTGTAAAACTTGTTGCGCAAATAAAACGTAAGTTTTTCTATATCAACAAAATCCTTATTTTAATTGAGAAGCTTTAGTCTTGAGTTCTAGAACTTTTGATATTCAGTCACAAGTTTCACCACATGTATTCACAGACAATCACACATCTTTACAATATCCTTATCAATGGCTTGTTCCAAAGAGCGTTCATTTTACATCAAAACATGATTCATTTTAACTTCGAAAGTTCTGGACTTCGCACGCGAGTGTTTGTTTCGACAGCCTGGTTTCCCATTTGAATAAAATAGCTTTTTGGTGACATCGACAAGTTCTTGAACCAAGTACTCGGGTTTGAAGTTATTGAAGATATCTTTCAATTCTTTTACAAAACGAATGATATCATCTCGAAAACAAGCCAATTGTATGTTCAAACCTCCACGTGCCCTCAGTGAAATAGCTGTGGCAAGGGGTTCTCCCTTGACAGCTTATCAAAGCCAGTAAGATAGCGTTTAAAGCTCGATATTCAAGCTATATTCACCATACTTACATGTAAGGAATTCTTTTGGAACCTCAACTGTGACTGTAGTGGAGAAATGAGATGGGTCTAAAGCTGGGACCGAATTCGCTTTCCAAAGGCATGTTTCACTATTAAAATCAGATTTTGTCGAACAAATCGTTTGAGTAATCGATATTAATGAATGGCAAATGATGGGTTTTCTTTTAACCTCTATGTTTCTCAAAACAATGGATCATGGTTTCTTTCAAAAGCATTTTTGAATGACTCTCTTCAAAAGGCACAAAAGTTTCATCAGAATCAGGAATCACAATAGTGCCCATTTTAAGAATGGTATTCCCGTCAACAGCCTTTGGCTTAGACTCCCGAGCTTTTCTTCATATAAAAGGTTTTTCAAAACCGAGAGCTTGTTCGAGGACTGATCATAACAAATAATATGGATTTAGTCATCATATGAACAGTTTGCGCAGAATTGACCTCTTTTTAAAAAGATGTTTGTCAAGTTTGCTTAATTTCTTTTCTAAAGCAATTCTCGATCAATAATTCTGTTTTTACCCCGTAATTTCACCTCATATTTGAGTTTCAGAAACTTTTTCATTAAACAATTCCTTTTTTCTTGCCACTTGTACGAAAAGATTTTGCTTAAACGTGACAATTCTCGGCAAACTATTCATTATGATCCAGAAAAACTGTTTTCACATTTTGCATTTCTTTCAAAATCTTTAACCTCTTCTTATATCTGTCAACTCGGTAGTCAAAGCATTATTAAACACTTGTGCAATGCGTCATCTTGGGTACTTAATTGGTCAAACATGAGACAATATCAGGACATCTTGTATAGCTTAGAAGAGTTAGAAATCTGGACATTTTTCCCTGATGTGTTTCATCAGATACTGAGAATAAGGAATGATATTGCTACACGGTTTTATATCAGTTTTGTCAGACTCATACATTGAACTGTTCAGAAGACCGTCAATATCTGCCTCACATTTGATTGAATAAGTCATAGTTCAGATATCTTGAATGTGTACCTCATTGATGCATCTGAGGCCATTCCTAGAGAGATTGGCCAAGAGAGCAAACTTGGCTGAATTGAGTTCATCACAATCAAGTCAATAGCATCAAGGTGTTCGGGCTCTACTGATGTGAACGGAGTTAGCAGGGCATTGTGGGTGATGACTGTCTGAGAGGTTTGAATGTCCAGGAAGTCCTTGATCTGCCAAAAATTGCAATTTCTTCCTCTTGTTTAAAGCTTGACCACTTCTTGAGTTGAACCACAAACTTTTATATCGTTGAACCATGTTTCATCCCTTTTCCTCTTAGGCTTAGTGCCACTTGCTTGGCAATATGACCTCCCCTTTGCAATTGTTAACAAATACCAGTCCGTAGTTTCCCCGTGTTGCTACCAACTAGCACCAGGTGTGTATTTTCTTTTGTTCGCAGCAGGCATAAGTATTTGTCTCCCCTGAACAGTTGCACATCACTTTTCCATCATAGATGTAGCTTGTTTGACTGAGGGTTTTGACGAAGTCCGTACTTGATTGTTGGTAGTAGGATACCTGGGAATGTGACAACAGCCAGTTAAGAATGACATCATGTGATTAATTGCGTCAATTGGATCATCCCCTTTCTGGAACACTGGAACAACTAGACGGAGTCTGGTTTGGAAAATCAGTTGTTGTGTTGATGCGGTTGTGGAGCATAATCCAATTGAGTGGAATTGATGTTTGTTCGAGAATAAACGTTGTGGTGAACGTGATTGATACTCATTTTTTTGATAATTAATTGAAAGAGGTGTTGATTGATTGGTTTGAATTTTTTAATGTTGAAAAGTGTAACAAACTGTGAAGACTGAAATGGTTGAAACTTGAATGTTTGAGATAGAGACTGTGGGTGAGTGTGGTAGATGAGATTGATAAGCTGGCTGAGTTAATTGGTGAGATGCAACTAAAGCAAGAGGATCGGGGTTGCGTTCATGCATCAAACGAACTTCATTTGCATGTCGTTCATGTTGTTGTAGGTGAGCATGAAGCTGATCAACATTGGTAGTGTGCAAGTCTTTGACCCATTTAAACATCATAACAAATTATGCTCCAATCATCGGAAGAGTAATTAAGAACTTGTTGTTTTACATGAAACAGCACCAAAGGTCATCTTGAAAATCGATTCAATCCATTGAGTAACAGAGTGAACCTCAAGAGTATTCCCATGAAACGTCTACGTCCTTTCTGTAAGAGAACTTATCGAATTCATCATACAGCATGCACTTCACGTACTATAGTATTGTTAATTACGATCCTATTGCATTAGCAGTTTAATCTCACCAAAGATCCTTTGTCACACGAAGTTGAACTCACAAGAGCATAGATATTCCAGATTGGCAGCCTAGAGAATGAATGTTTTATAGCTTTTGATGTCCGCAATCTGCTTGAATTGCATCATCTGGAGTTATTTTCAACATATTCCTTAAGCTTGTTACTCCCAACCTCAGTGATTTGAAGGTCCAAAGCAAGTTGGTCCTTTTGCAACAGATGCCGAATCATTACTTCCCATGTTGGCTATTCAACATATAAAGTATTCCAGTATGCTTTTTCCATGAATCGATACAAGTGTTTTTTTTCAAGCATCGGAGGTTTGTTTCTCCTCTAGAAAGAAGTGAATTTATCACAAGAGTCAGAATTTTGTGTATCAAAAAGATAACAAATTGATCGATCGTAGGTAGAAAGAAATTGTATTTGGTTAACGTGATTGTTGATTCTTGAAATGAAACTACACAGATATTTACAATTCTAGACAAAACCAGAAAACAAGTGTTTGTTTCACGGGATTTTACAAGTCAAAGAAATAACCGTATAATAAAAAAAATCGAGTTTTATAAGTTTACACTTAAATTATTTTCACAATTCGGTTGACAAAAAACAAACAAGCTAGTTCGGTCCACACTCGTTCTGTTCCTGCTAGATCGTACCTACTCGTTCGGTCCTGCTAGTTCGGTCCTGCTAGTTCGGTCCTGCTAGTTCGATTGTCAAAGTACACCTAGTTCGGTTGTCACTAGGAAGGAACTCGTTCGGTTCAAACTAGATCGGTCGACAAAGAAAATATCTCGTTCGGTTCCCAAACAAGAATAGCTAGTTCGGCTCCCAAAGTAAATAGCTTGTTCGGTTCTGCTAGTTCGGTTATCTACTTCGGTTCTTCTCGTTCGGATGTTTCCAACCCAAAGAATCATGTCGGTTCTCACTCAGTTCGGTTCCAACAGTTACGTAACTCAAATTTTCAAAACACAAAAAACACACCGATTTTTTAATGGTTTTTAGCAAAAAATTCTTGTACAACTAGTGTTACTAACCCTATAGGAACAATAAAAATGAAAACTTTAAGGTTTTTAAGCCAAAAAATTTGAATCACTAATTTGCTCTTTGTAAAGGTTTTTGAACACAAATCAAACACAAAAACTAAACACACCACTCCATGGCTCTTGATACCAATTGAAGAATACTAGTAATCTTAAAGATCAAACCAAGAACAAGAGTGAGATGTGGGTGTGAGTTAAGAGAGATTGGATGGAAAATAGATGAATTGTATAAATGAAGTAAATGGAAAAATGGAACAACCAACCCTCTCCAAGACTAGGAGAGGGACTTATATAGTTCTATGGAGGCCGGCCATGGGCTGAATTGGGCCTCCCATGGGCCTTGGGCCGGACTAGATTACTAATCTAATCATGATACTAACTACGAGCTAAGACTTGATACAACTTTGAAGTGCCGACACTTTCGTGTTTTCCAACAAGATTTCTTCGGGTTGAGCTAGGGGGAACCCCCCATCTTAACGATCAAGTCATTATTCATCTTACGATATTGTGATAAGGATTAAAGTAGGAATTGAAGCATCTCATAAACGGTTTCATCCGATCATCTAATAGTGAGATAGTATTAGTACGAGCGGACAGTTGTGTTTATACATTCACAAATAAGAGGTTGTTAGCACTTTCAATAGGGCATGCTTCAGGATTAGGCTACGACAATTAAGTAGGATTGCAGTGATGTGCAATATATTATACTAGCTAGAAAAAATGTCGTCGACAAGGTATGAACAAAATTTTCTTTGTAAAAGGGTGAAATTTTATATGAACTCAAGTGTTAAATCTTATACTTCAGAAATAACGTGGACAAAACCCATGCATCTCACATTGTAATCTAAAACACATAGAAATACAAAACATTGAATTCTAGAACTATATTCCAAGCTCCTCAATAGTCTCCAAATTGCCACTAGTTTATTCCTCTTTGACATCTTTACATTCATTTTCCTTCCACTTTCTTTAACATTCCTGATTCTTTAACTTTGATTCCTAAGAGCTTCATACCAACTGCTTCCTTAGCTATATTAATGATAGTATTGATGTCCCTTTTCTCATTTTTGAATAGCCTGTTATTCCTCTCTTGCCATATGTAGTAAACAGCTGTACCACAGACAAGTCTTCTCACTATGCTCCATATATTCTTATTGGATGGTAGAACTTTCATCTCATCAATGACATGATCCCAACATTCAGATAACTTCACATTCAGCATTTTAAGTAGTTTCCACTTACCAAATACCATTTGAGAATTCACAGTAAAAATAATAGGTGGTTATGTGAATCGGGACACTTATTACACAATGCACACTTTAAGTCATCATTTGTCTCCATACCAGCAGCTTATCTTGTGTCATTAGTCTCTTTTTAATTGCTAGCCAAGTTACAAAAGCATGTCTTGGTATTGATTGTGCAAACCATACCATAGAGAACCAATTAACATTTATGTCACTGTAAACCATATCCTTCCAAACATTGTTGATTTTGAATTTTTTCTCTTGTCCATCCCTTGCTATCCATACTGCATTATCCTCATTTTCATCACTTATATTAGGTACTTGAATCTGTCTTAGAATCTCAAATTCATTACTTCACTCATCTGGCCACAACCACCTCCCTTCATGAATAGTCTCATTAATTATGCAGTTGTTATTTAGCCTTGCATCATAGACATCTCTGGTTCTAATGAACTCACTAAGTGGGCTAACAGAGCACCATCTGTCATGCCATACACTTATAGATCTACCATTTCTAACTTTCCACCAGATATGATCCCTAGCTTTGTCTCTTAGACTTAAAATGTTCTTCCATCCCATACTACTATTGAAATCACATTGTACCTCCCATATACTCCTTACTTTTAGCTTTTCCACAGAAATCTACTTAAACCCACAGTGTACCTTTTTAAGTAGCTACATTCCTAAATGTTCAGAATTAAAACCTCATTCCAAACACCCAAATTCTTTAAACCAAGCCCCCTTGATCTTTTGGTTTGCAAACTGTATCCCATGATACCTTAGCTTTACCTCTAGTTAATTCACCTTGGCACCATAAGAATCCTTTCAACAACTTATTAATCTCATAAATGACCTGTTTAGGTAGAAGGAAAACTGAGGCCCAATAGATTTGCATAGAACTTAGGACATATGCAATGAGTTGCAATCTTCTTGCATATGATAATGATTTGTTCTTCCAATCATTAATCTTAGCTTTAACTTTGTCTACTAAGGGCTTGCAGTCATTAATACTTATCTATTTTGTAATAAGAGGCACTCCTAAATACCTTATAGGAAGCTTCCCAACTAAAAATGGAATGATATTCAGGATGTTCTGCTGTTCAGCATTTGATAATCCTCTAAAGAAAACTGTACTCTTCTCCATGTTTGGAATTAGACCAGAAAAGCTACTAAACTCATCCAAAGAATTTTTAATGACCATTACTGATTCACAATCCCCATGACAAAATACTAGGAGGTTATCAGCAAAGCACAAATGTGTAATTCCCATTTTTTTCATCCATGATGATATTTAAAGTCTTCAGACTCCTCAATATTCCTCCTTATCAGCAAAATGAGCACCTCCATCACTAGAGTGAATAAGTATAGGGAGATAGGGTCCCCTTGTCTGAGACCCCTACCCTTTGAAGTATCTAACCCTTTAACCATTAATACTAATTGAGAATTTAGTAGAAGTCACACATGTCATTATCCAGCTAACCATTTTCTTATGAAATCCAAACATAACCAATGCATCCTTAAGAAATTCCCAACTGATAGTATCATAGGCTTTTTGTAGATCAATTTTGAAGGACACTTTTTTCACTTTTTGTTTCCCATTATAGCCTCAAAAAAGCTCTTGTGGTAATAGAATGTTGTCATTTATTTGCCTTCCCCCTATAAAAGCACTTTGATTCTCACTAACTAGTTTCCCAAGAACCTCCTTAATCCTATTAGTCATAATCTTGCTTATGAACTTGTAGAGAACATTGCAACATGCTATGGGTCTGAAGTCAGAGACTTTATTAGAAGTAGGAATTTTAGGTACCAGTGAAATTAGAGTGGCATTTACCTCACCCAATAGTTTCCCTGTTAAGAAGAATTCCCTCACAGCTTGGCTCACTTCTGTCCTAACTATGCTCCAAGCTAATTTGTAAAACCTTGAAGTGTATCCATCAGGACCAGGTGCCTTAGAATCCTTAATTTCAAACATAGCATTTTTAATTTCAGAATCACTTATTGGTCTCATCATCTTCAGAGCCTCTTCAGAAGTCAGTTTGTTTTTAAAAATATCATTCCTGCATGACATCTTATGCAATTGGCTGCTTTTACCTAGAAACTCTTCAAAGTGTTTAACAATCTGTACTGAAACATCATCATTCTCAAATCTAACCCCTTCTTCATTCCTTATAGACATTATCCTACCCCTACGAACTATTTCCTTAATGGTTCTATGAAAATATTAAGTATTCCTATCACCCTCGTTAAGCCATTCAACTTTTGCTTTTTGGCATAATAAGCAATATTAATCTTGAATAGCTTTATGATACTCTTTCAAAATTATACGGCTCTTATCCTTTATTCTCTCATCATGAGGAAACATATCAACCTCTTTTTGACATTCCTTTACTTTTTCCCTTAGCTTCTCATCCCTTTCAAAAACATCCCCATACTTCCAACTAATTTGTTTAAGTTTCCTTTTAAGAGCTTTCATTTTCTAAACAACTCTATACATAGTGTGTCCCTCAAATCTCTTGTACCAAACACTCCTTACAGTTGGTAAGAACTCCTTTTTATCAGTAATAAAGTTTGAAAATCTAAATGAACTCTTCCTCTTTTGTACACCATTAGGAATCCTCACTATAATAGAAGAATGATCAGATATCATATAAGGAAGGAACATCCCATGAGCTTGTTGAAATTTATCCATAAAATTCTCATTCACCATCACCCTGTCCAGTTTTTTCAAGGTTTTACATTTTGGATTTTTCAGGCTTTTGGTCCATGTGTAATGAAATCCTTCACTATGTAGATCCCAACTTCAATATTATTTACACTATCTTGAAATTCAGACATCTCACTAAAGGAATAACACTTCTATTTGAATGTTCAGATACCTTTAAGGTTACATTATAGTCACCAAGTATAACCCAAGGGATTCCACCAGTAACTATCTTCTACATTTCCAAATCACTCTATAATTTTCTTCTTTCCATTCCTGAATTGCTAGCATAGATTACAGTACAAGAGAATTTTGATTGTTTATCAATAGTTTTAACCAGGAGGAGTATGTATTGTCCAGACTGAGAAATCAGCCAAGCCCTAGCTTTCCGATTATTATTTGGGCTAGATAAATGAGAACTCGGAGTCTAGCCGTTTTAGATATTCAATAGTCAAATGCATTGTTTAGCTTGCAATTTTAGGATATGACATATAGTTATTAGAAATCAGTTTTGGACAACTTCAGGTTAGTTTCTTTAGTAGCTATTGCGTCGAACAAAATGGGACCTCTGAGTTTGACTTTGTCATTTTCCGCAAAACAATATTAATTATTTAAATTAAAAGTAATCTTGTCTAAACTTGCATCATCTTTTCTCTTGCCTTAAATTTAATTTAGTTTAGATTTTGCCTTTGTTAACTAGTTTATTTTTATAAAAATCGAAACCTTTTGTGACCACTAAGCATCAAGCAAAACTCGATTGACGAATCTCAATTCATCACTCATTTAGAACGACAACTTGAGAGATCAATACTTGCCAAGATACTTTTGTATTTAGGTTTGTATAATCTTTACATTTCTATAAATAAATTTTTGGTGGGTAAAACGACGAACAACAAAATGGCACCGTTGTCGGGGACAAACACGTAGGCATAAGTATGATCATTTTGATTTAAACCCCATACACTTAGAACAGAACATTGACATCAATGTTCAAAAGTGTTCGGGTGTCACCCCTACACTTAAGAACGTAAAAGACCAATGTTAAAATTATGAGTGTGAGAAGGGTATCTAATGTAATCCCTAAGCCAATTATTAAAGAAATGCATGCTTTAAGGAAGACAAAACATACAAATGATAAGAATTGAGGACTCCCTTGATATAAACGTGCAGATTGATATGAGACTGAATGAGTGATGATGGAAAGCAGCAGCAACAATCATGAAAGTCTTCTCGATCAAAGGGAATCATGCGAGCAAATATAAAAGCCACAAAGCACCAAAGAAAACAAGACACCATCAAACTTATTCATTACTAATACTAATATCCTAACTTACTCAATACAAAATTATACAAACCTAAATACAAAAGTATCTAAAATAACTTAATCATTTTGATGTTCGTCGTTTTACCCACCAAAAATTTATTTATAGAAATGGAAGGATTATACAAACCTAAATACAAAAGTATCTTGGCAAGTATTGATCTCCCGAGTTTTCGTTCTAAAGGAGTGATGAATTGAGATTCATCAATCGATTTTTGCTTGATGCGTAGTGGTCACAAAAGGTTTTGATTGTTATAAAAATAAATTATATGCCTGAAGTTGTCCAAAACTGATTCCTAATAACTATATGCCATATCCTAAATTGATTCCTAATAAACTATATGAAAGTTTCATTTTGAGGTGTGTTAATACAAATATTCGCGCAAAAACGATATTTATATTTAATGATCTTCATGTTTTGATAATAACAAATATAATGTCATACTACGTAAAAGTTTACGTAAACAAGTTATTTAGTCGAAAGTTTACTCGACGCCGACAAATCACTTAAGGTATGAATATGACATTATTAAACATAGTTAATGATCAAAGAAAAATATTATTATTTGCATAAATATTTTCTAATCAAATGATTTAAGCTAACACATGATTAATTATAAGCTAGTTATATTAATCATGAAAGACAAAATAAGATTAACCATAAGTGGAAACAATCTTTTCAAATCTTCCCAAATCTAGAAAATCTTTCCTTATTGGTGATAATAAATATTTTCTTCTAGAAGAATCCATTAAACTAGTTTTAATAAGTACAAAACAATATTTTGTATAGATTTGGGGTTAATCACAAAATGACAAATTTTGTCCCAACTCCACCTACGGATCCACCAAAAACACTGGACGGATCCAGGAGATGGGGGATCCGTGGGTCGCACGTCTTGTTCCCTTAGGACAAATTTGAATTTCAAAAGGTTGCCTATAAATACCAACCTCATTCTCTTGACAAATATTTTTCTCACACATATTTTATCTTTTATATATTCTTTGATCATTATACTTATTACATAATCCATTACAA
>BQNB010082917.1:12721-29185 GCA_026074375.1 Tanacetum coccineum
AAAATTTTAATTATCATGTAACAAAACACAACAAGAAAATATAAAATTTTACCACTGATCGTATGAGTTGTTGCCGTCGTTGCCGTCGTTGTTGACTTGTTGAATTTCAAGTTTTTCATTAGGTGTTTTTTAGAAGAAATAGGCTAA
Organism: Tanacetum coccineum; assembly: GCA_026074375.1. Lineage (NCBI taxonomy): Eukaryota > Viridiplantae > Streptophyta > Magnoliopsida > Asterales > Asteraceae > Tanacetum > Tanacetum coccineum. The sequence goes on from BQNB010082917.1 coordinate 12,869, forward strand.
ATGAAAGAGAAGAAGATGTGTTTAGAATTATGATTTGAATTTGAATTAGGATTTAAATTAAATGAGGAGAGAGAAAAAAAGTTTTAAAAATACAATATAAACTAAAAAGTGAATGAATGTGTAAAGTCAGAAAAATCAAATGGACAATAAAAACCCATGTAATATTATTATAGAAAGATACTTTGACTTTTTTTGGTAGAGGGGAATTTCCCCGGTAAAATATATTAATCTAAAAAAACGTTTAAGTACAACGGATGAGAGTGAAATCCCTCATCTCGACCCATTACATAGGCAAAAACATGCACCAAAGTACGCCAAACCTATCCACTACATAAGAAAGACATGCCCATCTTATGATCTAACAAAAGGAATAAAGACTACTTACTTCCACGACTATTAAAGCGGATATCAAACTGATCATAAAAACCTTGCATCTACCCAGGTAAATCATAGACCTGAGCCTTGTATCCGTCATGAAAGTTCAAATCATCTTCTTCCAAGTGATGTCCTCCACCAGTCAAGGAGATATACCTAGACATGTCATCATCAGGTATAAAACTTCATCTTCATCAGAGTCATCCTCAAAGTCCCCAATCGTCGAGATATGATTACCATCCAAAGCCTCATTATCATCCTTACCAATATTCGAAGAACTAAGCTCACTCATTTTAGGTTCTTGTGACCTATTTCCCTTCGCTAGAACCTCAACATTATCCTCCTCCGCCAACGTGTTCAAGACATCAAACGAATTAGACGTAGAAGTAGAATCCGCACCAGATTTGACACGAGAGGGAGAAGCCTCCCTTTGATCTTTTGGCATCAAAATCTTATCTTGATTAGTAGCCACCACCGATTTAGGCCTATAAAAGCTTGGTTTAGGTTTATTTAGCCGAACACCACCTATAGGTCGTTATTTAGTTTGAACCACATTCTTCCCTTTATTCTTTCGGCCCTTTACCTCAATAAACCCTGCTTCATGATTTTCCACAAAATTAATATTCTTTACTGCCAAATTAGGTTCACTATTAGTAACCTCCTTAACACACTTTGGACATTGGTTAAGTACATGTCCAAATCCTAATTTGTGTAGCAATCAAGCTCAGACCATCCTCCGAGTAAGCAAGTAACGACACATTATGGAGCTTAACCTAAACCGGTACCTTAGTAACCTCACCCTTTTTTGAAGACAATTCAATAGACCATTTATTAAGAATGATAGGCGATTTATGAATCATCCACGGACCCTTTTATAAGACTTATTCAAGACCAGTTTTAGACGCGAATTTGAGCAAGAAAACCCCGTCATCATTCCTCATTACCTTTTGCACACCAAATTTACCCCATGTATTAATAACATAATTTTGGACGATTGGAAAAGCTAAAATCTTACCAACAAAATACCTCACAAGAGCATTATCATACATGTTCTTTATGTTATCAATAGCAGACTTGGGGATAACGAAATCACAGCTTTGCAGACGCTCAGAATTGACAAGGGTTTTGAAATTTACCCTCTTACATGATCGTTTAGCAGTAAGTATGTTAGCAAAGGACACCGACGTTGTTTGAGGATAATCCTCACCTATTTCGACATCAACAACTGCAAGCGTACTTACGTGGGATCCTTCCTTTGCTTCATTGGACCGGTTATCAGTTCTAAAATCATTTAACATCCTATCCGCCTCATTAGGTTTTGTGGAACTCTGTTGTGCAACACCATCCGAATCCATAGCATGATATTAACGGTAGGGTTTCTACCATCCTTACCAACAAAATGATCCTCAAACTAAATGCATCTATGCACTTTTAATGGTTTTTCGTCTTTACCTAAGATCTTACCATCAATGTTTTAACCCTTTTGGCTAAATCACTAAGCAACGAACTAGTTTTATTCATGCTTCCACCATCATTATTAATCCCACTATCCCACCCAACTTTGTAAGAAGCATGGATATTTGGTTTCGAGTGGACCCATCCTAACCCATCATCCACTCCAAACATATATATTGATGCCTAATCCAAATTCTAAAGATGAATTAAGTGTACCAAACGAGCCCTAAATACGGATATAAAATGTAACTCTAAAGACCTATCTTTTTTCAAGCCAACATAAATATAAGCTCTATACCAAGTATTATTAAAAGGCCCATTGTAAATAATATCTTTTATTATAAGAGTTATGAAATTAAGATTAGGGCTGAGCAAAACCAACCAAAAATCGAACCGAACCTGTTAATACAAATAAACCGTAAAAACGTTTATTTATATTTTACGAACTATCCGTGTTTTGTCAATGACAATCATAAAATCATCGGAAGTAGAAAATAAAGTTTATATGTTTTAAACCAATAGTTTTCTAACTCAATAATCATCATATATCATCCATCATATTTATCATATCCATCATTTGCATCATTTGTCATACTTATCATGATCATCATCTGTTATTATTATTTCACATAATCTAAACTACACATTTCATATTAAAATTTGTCCTCTACATATTCTTACAAATTAGCTTGGATACTTTGTTTAAATAACAAATATATCTTTACATTTTCCAAACAAACTCATTACTTTTTGTTCATAAGAGTAATTTGTATTACTTTCATAATTGCATAAAGAAAACAAAAGGTAATCTTACCTCATGCATTACATCATTCAAATCTTGGAAAAATCCCTTAAAGATTACAAAAGATTTTTTAGCAAAAATTCGTATCTATAGTCAGATAGCCGATTCCCTTTGAAACTCTGGCCGGTACCTTCTTGTAAAAGGTTTCGCCTAGAACCGGTGAATAGTAAAAGCCGATTCCATGTATTTGTACTGGACGGTACCTTACAAGGAAGGTACCGCCGAAACCGTGCTACAATGTCAAATTTTTCCTATAAACACCAAGCCATTTCTCTTGGTTCAATAACATAGTTCACACATACATTCTTTCTTGCATCTAACTAACCTCTGATCTCAAATCATGTTTTATATCATATTTTAGTTTTGGTGATTTTCTTAATAGGAGAAGATGTAACCAAGTTTCGCATACGGGATCAAGCCTCAAGTTCACTTGTTGCAAGCATCTCCCATCTCATCTAGATCTATCTACTGATTTTAGATCATCATCTCATACATCACATTCATTCAAATCAATTATTGTAATATGTTGAGGGTATTTAGGCTAGTTCAAGTGGGTTAGAATATAGTAATTCGGTTTTGTGTTGTAAGGGATGTAAGGTTGGTTCTACCTTTGTTAGAACTCGATATTTAGCTTTGTACCGAATAAAGGGTAAGCGACGTAGGGTTGGTTCTACCGATGTTAGGACTCGGTATTTAGCTTAGTACCGGATAAAGAGTAAGCCACGTTGTGAGGCTTCTCCACCAATATAAAGAGCTTATGAACGTAGTGATTACGAACTCTCGAGTAGGTGACTCGGGGAGTGAAGTAGGGCAAAGAAGAAGTCCTTATAGCCGAACCACTATAAATACATGTGTCGTACATATTTATCCTTACATTTATTTCTTACTTATAAGCACTAGTTAATTTTATACATATGCTCATCCAATCATCACTTGTTGGCTAATATAAAGTATTTTAATAAATAAATAATTAACTAAAAGTTTCTTAAAATATAATTTTAATTGGTAAAACTATTCAACCCCCTTCTAGTTTTCCACAGAACCGACAAACCGAGCCGAGCCGAAATGAACCGACCGAAACCGAACCAACAATTTTCGGTTCGGTTCTTGGTTTTGTATATTTAAGGTTTTCGGTTTCGGTTTTGCTCGGTTCGGTTCAGGTTAAAACCAAGAAAAATACGTCTAAACTCTCGATTCGGTTCGGTTTTCAGTATTGCTCAGTTCACTTCGGTTTGGTTTTCGCTTCTTGTTTTTCTCAAAGTCGGTTTTCGGTTCGGTTCGATTTTGTTGGTTCGGTTTTGAAGCGATGTTCACCCCTAATTAAGATTGCAAAATTAAAATTGCGAACTTACTTTTTAAAAGCCATTGTTAATAAAATTTTAATTAAAAAAAGGAAAGTGTTCGCTTACTTGTGCGGTCACCACTACGCGTGTTTGTATGTGATTAGTTTATGTGATAAAAACTGAGGTGGCGCTGATCACTTTGTACGGTAGCATTAGTACTAGTCTAATGAGCAAATAGTATTATACTATCTATACTACTTTATAATGGAAATTCTACCCATTTTTGAAATATTGAAAGTAAGAATCTTTTTAGCAACTTTTTGGCATCTTTGCTCATATATAAACCTCACACACCGAACCATCACATATAAAAAAAACACACATATCCTTTAATCTCTCTCTATCTCAATACTATCCTCTTTATCTCTCTTAGCCTATTAAACACACCCTAACCGCTGCCACCACCCTATGACTCAGCAAAACCGGAACCCTCCTCCACCACCATCCCTCTTCGCCACCGTCGTCGTCACCAAACCGCCGTCGTCATCAAACTTGCTGGAAAAATCAAACTTGTCGGAAAAAGAGAAGCACCATTGAAACCACCACTCCGCCGTGAGCCCAACCACCACATAAAAGAGACCGCCAAAACTCACGGCCATCAAAAGAGGTTTTTAAGATATGAGGTATTTTTTTAGTTTTATAATATATCTATGACTATTATTTATGTTTTGAAGGTTTTGTTTATAGATCTGCAATACACATGGTCACCGTTACCGAAAATCAGAATGACATATTCTTAAAATCATAATATTGTATAAATGGTTATTTTGTAAATTTTGCTATAAAGTTTATCTTGTAGATTTTTGTAGAACCGCTGCTGTTACCGCCATCTCTATTGCCGGAATCTTCGCCGACGTTGACAAGTGTAATTTGTTATAATTTTGAATTTGATCATTGTGATACTTTTAATTGTATAAATGGCAATCATTAAATGTTCTTGACTAAATTAAATTGTATATTTAAATTATACAGGACCTAAATGGCTAAATTATATATAAATGTACATTATATATAAGTGGATATATGAATGATGACTCACCTACATTAATGCCACATCATCACTAAACAAAGCAATCATTGAATGTTATTGAAATATTAAACAAATTGTTAAAAACAAAAAATTCATTATAGAAAGTTTACTACATTAATTGTATAGTCTAATTATATTCTAATTATGTCTAATTATGTTTTGCAGGATTTGATTAGATCTTTGAATATGAGAACAAAGGATGTTGTCAAGTTTTCATTGTGGTGGTCTTTCGATGATTTAGATTGTTAAGGAAACGAAAATGTTATAACTGAAAATGTATTTTAGGGAACAAAATGACAAGGAATTTGTTATAATTTTGAATTTGATCATTGTGATACTTTTAATTGTATAAATGGCAATCATTAAATGTTCTTGACTAAATTAAATTGTATATTTAAATTATACAGGACATAAATGACTAAATTATATATAAATGACAATCATTGAATGTTATTAAAATATTCAACAAATTGTTGAAAAAGAAAATTCATTATAGACAGTTAACTACATTAATTGTATAGTCTAATTATATTCTAGTTATGTCTAATTATGTTTTGCAGGATTTGATTAGATCTTTGAATATGATAACAAAGGATGTTGTCAAGTTTTCATTGTGGTGGTCTTCCGATGATTTAGATTGTTAAGGAAATGAAAATGTTGAAACTGAAAATGTATTTTAGGGAACCAAATGAAAATGTATTTTAGGGAACAAAATGGCAAGGAATTTATGCAACTTTTACGAATTCTAAGAGTTGACTAATATATGATACATGGTTTCTAATTCTACTAAGAGTTCGCATATCGTTAATTGATTGCCGCTATAAATGTGTTGAATTATCGCATGTTACATCCGTTTACAATTACATTTTGATATTTTCACGTTCTATTTTAAATGTTACACGAAAAACTTACCACAATATCGTATGTCGTTAATTATCTGCCGCTAGGAATTTCCGCCGCTATGCGCGGGTACTCGTCTAGTTTATAAAAATGCAAATTTGAGCCGAAATAAGTTGCTATCACATTAAAGTTTGAATGATAAAAAGGAATAAAGAAAAAGGAAAAGAAATGATGATAAACGGCGACGCTGTGCTTAATCCACGTCAGCTATTCATCTCCATATATACATTTCACCTCACCAGTCACCACTTGCAATCAATTAAAAAACTAACCACCACCATTCTCCATGGCTACTTCCAGCCATCACCACCGTATCCTCACCGCACACAACAAACAATCATCATCATCATCATCATCATATCTGAACCAGCACTTATCCTACCAATCACAATTCCTTCCTTATCACAATCCCAACAAATCACAAAATTTCATTTTGAAAACAACATCTCATAATAGGAGATGGATAATTCCATCGCAAGATAGGAGGAATAATATTACCATATGCGCGTATGCGTTACATGATAAACCAGAGGTCATAAATGATGAGGATGGAGAGAATGAGGTGGTGGACGGTGGTGAGCTACGGCGGAGGAAGATGGCGGTTGCGGTGGCCGCGGTGGTTACCATGGGGCTAGGGGTCGGGAACCGTGTCTTGTATAAACTGGCTTTGGTTCCTTTGAATAAGTATCCCTTTTTCTTGGCTCAGCTCGCTACTTTCGGGTAATTTCATTTTACTTTTGGTTTTTATTTTTTACTTCTGTAACATGCATGGGCGGAGACAAGGACATGTGTCCTTAGCGAAAAAAAGTTGTAGTGTAAATTTCTAAAATATTTAGTTATTTTTTTTACTGTAATTTGCTTTCTAAGAAATAATATGTAGTGTAGGTCCAAAAAATTATCGTCCCTCGAACACAACTTTCTAGCTCCGGCCTGATAATACAGACATCTTGGTATCTTTGAACATGGTGTTTTCGCGTCCTCATGCTGTTTATTTTAATATATTATTAGTAGTATATTGTTTTGAGATGCATAATTTAATTGCTTGTGCATTTATGTGTAGATATTTTATTAAAGGATAACTCATGTTTATTTGAACATGAGAGGTAATGTTGTGCTTTATGTGATATTTATTAATAAGTAAAATGAATGGAAGAGGGTATTCGGTCATAAATTCTATTCTATTATTGGACAAGTAAATGGCAATGTCAAATTTGATATGGTAGTTGAAATCGTAATTAATTCATACATTAACATCAACACCATTTCATTAAGAGTATTTACTATTTAATGCATCCTTTTCGGCTTTTCCGTTCCAAAATAGTTACCCTCCGCTCCGGTTTTCAATTCCTCTCCGGCGAGGTTTGAATTTCGCGTGGTGGGAAGGCCTTCGCACAAAACACTGCTTTCTCTTTTTTCCATTTAGCCGAATGAAACTTTTACACTTTTACTGAAACTTATTCATTAATGCTTTCGTTAAATTTTATAATAATTATTTGAAATAAGAGTAATATAATCAAAATTTTCAAACTATTACGTATTTGTTTTGGACAATTAATTTGATACAACACGAAAAAGAAATACATATGCAGACAAATAATAAGAGACGAAAATAGTAGATCTCATAAACAACCCAATGCAGAATTTTGTAAAATTTAAAAGCAATAATAAAGCTGTAATTGGCTAGTTATATCCTTCCAATTTTTATTTTTTTTACTATTCTTTAACCATAATACATTTTTAATCCATTAATTCTTTCTATTCTATTCATTTAATAACATATGACAACACCTTGCATGATTAGAAGAATAATTTGAGAAGGTTATATATTATTTCAGAATTTTGTTGCGGTAAATGTTAGGTTGCATACGAGTTGAAATTTTATCTATATGACACAACTGTGTTTCATTTTGTTCTACTACACAATAAAAGATATCGAAAGAAATTTTTTTATCAAGAAAGTGTGTAGAGCCTGAAGTTATTAAAAGAACCACTTACTGTATTATTTTACTGAAAAAATAAATATGGATTATCAGTTACCATTGTTACTTTTAATTCAAAAGCATCCATTTATTGTTCTTTTTATTTGATTCTATAAAAGTTTGGTTAGCACATGATTTTTGGCCCGTTCAATATACAATGTTAGGAACAATAGAACTACAGTATATCATCTCAGCACCTCACATTTCTGCCACTCAACATAACACACTATCAAGTGACCACACATAGCACATTATTATAGTGGGGGTGCATAGATGTCCATCAAAAATAGTTGGGGGTACGTTATAATTAGTAGGTCTGTATGAAATTTATATTTTTTTCCACTAAAAGAAAAATAATCAAAACTTGATGAAAGTATACCAAAAACACATAGCAAATAGTCACAGTTAGTTTGACGTAATAATGCAAGTTAAAACATAAGCACAAAATGGATACAAAACTTTAGCTAAATCTTGTATTTACTTAGAATCCGAGTTTGGATCCAAAAGAATCTACAGTAATTTTCAATACTCCATATTTGACTAATGCAAAAAAGGGTATAACTAGCAAAAACAAATCTGACTTCTGATTACCATATTTTAAATTACAATCAGTCACCAACTTGTGTATTATTCCTTTTATTTTTTTAAGGAGAAAGGGACCGTCTTGGTTAACACAAAATTTTGCACGTCATTTAAAGTGTCACAGTTACCGACCTTAAAATTTGACTCTTTTAATATACTGCCTTCATTCTAAAATTATTGTAACCAATGATTTGCACACCCTATCGAGACACATATGTTAAGGGTATAAATGTCGACACATTATTTTGAGTGTGCAAGTAAATTGGTGGAGTGTGCAATAAAGAAAACATAAAATTTAAAAAAAATGCAATTATTACTGTTTTGAATTTTGCAAAAATAAGAAACAAACATTTTTGCCCTTGGACAATTATTTAATGTAAATAGCAATTTTGATTAAAGCTAATATAGTTAATTTAAGCAATACTAACTACTACTCCAATATAAAGTAGTGGACAAACCAAAAAAGAAAGATGAACAATAAAATTATGACGGACAATTATTTTATTACTGTTTTGAGTCTGTTTCTAATACTTTTTCTTAAAAAATAAGTAACTAATTTTCTGGTTTGGTGTGTATAATAATAATTCTCAGTTTCTAAATTACAATCGATCACTTTTTTTAAGAAATAAAGATACCATTTCATCTATAAGCAGTGTAATAATCGTGTTTTGTTTAATTTTTTGTATTATGAAAGTGAATATAAACTAAGGATGGAGGGAGTAATCTAATCTTCCACTATTATATTATTCAATATTGATATTAATATCTAAATTATTTTATCATTAAGTTTATTAGATGAAGTATGCAAATTTATGTTTACTGACAAACTCCAGCTTGTCCATGAAGGCTAATATATTTGTAATATCATTCAATGAATGCTTGAGTAATGAAAACTACTACTGTATACTACATGGATCTGGTGGAAAGTGTTACTGTCTTTAGTCTTGTTTTATTCACCTTTTATTTGTTGGTCATCTTTTTCCCACCACTTTATGAAAGAGCTTTAAGCATAGTTTTTTTTAACACATATCTCACAATATATCTCACAAATGACTCCAGCGAAGTTTGAACCCACAACCTCTAGGTTGGTGTGGAACTCACATACCACTATACCAACCCTGTGGTTGTGGCCTTGTGGGTATAAACGTGTTAGGTGGTAAGTGTGTGAATATCTGGCATTCTATAATAAATAAATAAATGATTGTTGTATATATGTCTTGTTAACCACATATAACCACACTGGCATACTGCTATAAATTTTAAGATTTTACCTGTAAACACATCTTTCTCTCCAACAATGTTATCCATCTATGCATATGTATGATAGGTAAATATGTTGGGAAATGCCAGTTTTAACATGAATTCAGGGTAAATAAACAAAGTAACTTAAACAATAGTTTCAATATATAAATATTCACCAAAAAGTTTTTTTTATATACAGTAATCTCCAGATCTTTCCAAAATGAGGACGTCACTTTATGAAATTATAATGGTGCTGAAATGATTACATCCTTCCATGATGAGTGCTTTAAATAATCTTTTCAAAACGATACAATGGACGGGATATATGATGAATAATGAGTCATTGTGTAGTCCTGATTGCTTTTTCTATTTTTGTTGGGTTAACTTTGACCTTGTAGATAGAATCTAATATTGCTCTTTTTCTATCAATTATTCTCATTCAATGTTTCTCACTGGTTGTAGTCTTTTGAAACTTGAAAGATGCTCGTTTTATGCTTTTTGAGTTGTGCCATAAAATTGTAACTTGACATAGTTTATGATAATGTTTGACTAAATGCTAAAAAGAAAGAAAAAGAAGAATGTTTTGGACCTAATGAAAACAGTTAGGTTTGTGTATGGATCATTGTAACTTATGAGCAAAAGTGTTAAGTAAGCAGTTTGACTTATATAACATGTCTGTGAACATTTTTTTCAGATATGTAGCTGTGTATTTCTCCATATTACATTTCCGGTATCGTGCTGGTATTGTTACTGATGAAATGCTTTCCATGCCGAAAGCTCCACTTCTTGTTGTTGGTCTACTAGAAGCTCTTGGCGCTGTTTGTGGAATGGCAGCTGGAGGTAGATTTAATCATTCCGTGAACTCTTTGATTGTTATTGCCAAATTGGGACAAATAAAAGGAATCTAGTTGACCAAAATAACTAAATAAGTAACATCAGTAACTTGAAATTATAATAGCAACCAATTACATGAACTTAGCTTGCGGATTTTTCCAAGGAGGAACATTGTTAAGAATACTAACATTGCAAACTGTAAATTGATAGGATATATTTGATGAAGGGAGGGATGTTCTCTAGCCACTCATAGGTTATCTAAGCCAATCTGATCAAAGAAATTAATGTTGATGCCAAAAGTTAGTCGATGATCAATAGGATTATTATACCTACTGGCTACAGTTGAGTGGGTGTGTTTGTATAAAAGTATGGGCCAATTCAGTTGTGGGCTAAACATGGCTTTCTAGCAGTTGAAAATTGGAAGTAGGCGTTTATAAACTGCTGATGTGTTTTTCATCTGATTGCGGCACGTAACATGTTTCTCTCTCAATTTAACAGCCGTTCTTTCAGGAGCAGCTATACCAGTTTTGTCACAGGTAACTTGGCAAAAGTTCTTATTGCACTATCTCTTCTTTTTAACATCAAATTGTAGATATACTCAACTTAAAAGTATCTTCACTGCTTCACATCACGGGAAGATCCATGGCTTCCGACCATATAACAATATAGTTCCAGGGGATGCACTCAATTTATAAAATAAATAGTTAATATTTTCACACTACCAGTATTTTTTCTTCAAGGTATCTGCGTGTATACCTTAACTTCCATGTAGGTCTGCCCATGCATGCAACATATTTATGGGCCTGTGGGCACCTGGCCTTCTCGGTTTCTACCACCTCTCTGTTAAAAGAATCCATGAGGATTGAAAAAGTAAGATAGTTGACACAGTTATATGCTAATACTTGCAGAGCTTTCTTGTTTGGCAAATCATATTGTCATATCTTTTTCTTGGAAGGAGATATAAATTCAACCAGTTACTTGGGTGCTTCCTTGTGGCCCTTGGTGTCATTATAACTGTTGCAAGGTAGTATTATTATGTGGTTACATATACTACGTATTTCCTAGCATGAGAATAATTGAACATCCTTTTGCAGTGGATCTAGTGCTGGTTCACTGATGCAAGCTGGTATATTTTGGAGTCTTTTAATGATCGTGTCCTTCCTGTTTCAAGCTGCTGATACAATATTAAAGGTTTGTGACTTCGCTAATGTACACTTGTATTTTCAGTATTAGCTTTGGGGAAGGCTCTCTTTACAAGTTACAGCCAACAATTTTAACGTTTTTCCCTTATGTAGGAAGTAATTTTCTTGGACGCTGCTAAAAAATTAAAGGTCTGTATACACAGAACATATTTTCCGATTGTTTCCCCTCATTTAAACTACGCATTTATTGTTATATTCTACATATTGGTTTACAGGGAGGCTCCGTGGATCTATTTGTTCTAAATTCCTATGGATCTGCATTCCAGGTAGTTTTTTTTACTATCAACCGTTTAGACTAAGTAGTGGCTTTATATAAATAATAAACCAATGCTTTTGTGAAAGAGCAAAATGAGATAATAAGAAACTATCAGAAAAAGTGCCGAGGATGCCTTTTATTTGTCATCTGCATTTCTGTTATTTACTGAAAACCTTCCATTCTTACAAATTAAATAGTATTTTGAAATTTCACGATAATAGAAAGTCATGTAGAATCATTTGATCCTTTTTGAAATTTCACAATAATTGAGCGACTACACATTTCCAATTCGAGAGTAAACTTTAAATCACTAAATGAGTTTTCTTTCTTTTGGGCAGGCGCTTTTTATTTGCCTTCTCCTACCCTTCTTGTCAAGGCTGTGGGGTATTCCGTTTCATCAACTTCCAAACTATCTTTCGGATGGTGCAGCTTGCTTTTTAAACATGGGCACTGTCAGTGGTAAGTGATCGTTTTTCATGCTCTTTCAGTCTTTTGATTATTACAAATGATATGACTTCAAGTACCCGTTAATTTTCATGGTTTTGTTTGTTCTGTTTCTTACTCCTGTTTTACCATGGAGGTAAAAGAAAGCAATTTTCTAGTTAAAACTCCGAAAATAATGTTTTTTCTATTTGTAATAATATGAACTGAAAAAGCCATATCAATTTTGACATAAAAGTTGAACTTACCAGCATAAATAGAAATTTCTCCTAAGTGAGGGTATACACTAAACTTATGTTTTACCAGGTTCCATTTTAAGAACAAAATTACCGAAATTCTTTGTTTTTTGAGCTGGAACAGGATGTGAGGGAGCTCCACTGCTACCAGTGCTGTTTTGTATAGTGAATATGGCTTACAACATATCATTGTTGCATCTTATAAAAATCTCATCAGCAGTTGTATCATCCCTTGCTTCAACAGTTTCTGGTAAGCTTTCACTTTATGTTTCTTGTTTCCTTTTACAATAATCCAGATTCCAGAATCTAGCAGTCTTGCACACAAAAGTTTTATAATGCTGAAAGAGTAGCACTTGGATTTTCGTTGCCACCAACTAGAGGTGGCTAAGTGGACGGGTCAAGCAGTTGGGTAAATATGTCAAAAGAGTTGTGTATTTAGCATATCAAAATGGGTCAATTTGGCATCACCCGAACACTCTTGTTCAGCATTTTTTATAATCGCGAAAATTTTAGTATTTTTATTATTCTGGAGGTTGTAAGCATACACATTAAAAATGCCCTTTTGGCAACTTTGTACACATTTGACACATTTAGCCTTTTTTTTCCTCTCTTTTGACATCCTAAAGATCAATTATCACCCTAGATTAATTTACTGATAAGTAAAAAGGGTCAAAATTGACACTGGTAAAACCAAATATTCTAGACAGTATGTAGAATGAGAGTTTGTTTGCAAGTTTTTGGTCTAAAATTTCTCTTTCACTGCAAAAATATAGTAGTGTTCTTTTCCCTGTTTACACACATACGAGAAGGATGTTTTGTTCTAATAATAAGCAACTGCGATGATCTGAGAAGTTGAAAACTTGGTAGCAAGATCTATTATCTCGCAAAATTGCATCACACATTTACCATCTATATATCAACAAAATACCATCAATAATATCTCCATCAGGAATCTTGCAAAGGTTACTTCAACTCATTTCATTAAAATTTGCATTGCAGTTCCAATATCTGTGTTTCTGTTCACGCTTCCGCTACCATACTTAGGGGTGGCATCCTCCCTCCCATCTGGCTTCATAGCAGGTGCAGTTGTGCTTGTGATGGGCATGCTGATATATGCTTGGACACCATCAAGAAGTAGTAGTCACCCTCCCATGCCAACACATTTGACTTCCCCATGAGCATCAAAACATTTAATGCAGTTCAGAATGCCAGGCATTTTTGTAGCATAGAGATAGATATAGAATGAATGTCGTTGTACTTGTTCTGTTATTGTAGCATCTTGCTAAAAACTGGCCAATGTAGCGTTGGCGTTGTTAATTCTTAATCTGTACATGTATTTTTTTCTCAATAAATGAACTGGAACACTCGTTCTTGGAAACCATTGCTTCCCTTTTGAAATGATCCATTTCAATGACATGTAATACTAATCTTTGAGCATTGGTTGTTGGATCACTTGTGTTCGGGTATGCAAGTCAAACTCATAGTGATCGTATATAACATTGATAAAGTATTGGTAGTTCAAATGGTCGGTTAAATGCCAAGTTATACTTGTCTTTGAAGCTCTAACATTAATGAGTATTGATTTCTAGCAAGTTATTATGTTGAGGTTGCTTAAAGAAGTAGCCATGCATAGGACAAGATGTCAAATTCAACTGAAACCATGGCGCAAATCTGTAAGTTTTTCGAGTTCTGTTTACCTTTTGATTATTTTGGTTGTGAACTTGATTTTGCGGCAAATGAAGTCCTTGCAACATATGAAACCTCAAAGGGTATTTATTATTGTAATTGTAATTGTGATTTGTACATTAGATTATATGTGTATTTATACTAATGTCTTGGCTTAGAGATTAAGCAACTAACACATAACCTAATGGGTACGACCCATCTTGGATCGGTGATCGGCTGGATTCACACCGTAAATATATATAATATATAGTAAAATATAAAATATATATCTAAGTGTAAAAACAAACACAATCAGTAAAACCGAGAAGTAGTATAGAGCTTTCCCGGGTCGTTTATCCCCAACGAGGCTGGACTGGTAAATCGATACGATCGAAGATTTGAGTTTGAAGGAAGGAATTGGTTTGGGAAGTGGAAAAAGTCAAATTAGATAATAACGGACTAAAACGTTTAAGAAAAACCTAGAAATGCCGAAATCAAAACTATAAAGACGAGACCCCGAATCCCGACAAAAGGGGGGAAAAACCTAAAATCTTTAAAAAATAAACCTACTAAGAAATATTTGAGCTTCTAAACTACTTCTAGGGATCAAATAAACTAAGAATGAAAAAGACTAGACCGAAAACAGGATGTATCGTTATGAACCCAAAACGGTCAAAACAAAATCCCGTACCCCCGTGACCCGTTCTTTAAAAGGACAAAAAGTTGAAAAAGTTGTAAAAATGACCCTACGAAAAATTTTATATTTTTCCTACAAACTAGATGACAAAATAAAATTTTCTAAAAAAGCAAAATATTTTTTTTGATAATTTTTGTATTTTTTATGAATTAAATAAACTTTTAACTAAATTAAATTATAAAAAATATTAAACTATTTCGAAAAATTCTGAAAAATTCACCAAAAATACTTTACACTATGATTGATCTACGAAAAATAAGAAACACAAGTTTTGCTAAAAAATAAGCCCGAAAATAAGCTTTTACAGCTTATAGGCTTATAAGCTCACAAACACCTTAAATAAATAGGCCCTTGAGTCTATAACGAAAAAGACCCAAGGGCGCAGTGGTAGAGTGTGTATGGAAAGGGGGATGTATCGAGAGGTCTCGGGTTCGAGTCTTGCTCACCCGGACTTCTTGTCTTCCCCCTTTTTTTTATTTTCGAAAACTCTAGGGTAGATAATGTAAGAAAAGAAACTAAAGGGTAGGCGGGCAAACTTAAGTAAATTTACACTATAGTTAAAACGGGTACCCTTAAACTTTAAGAAAAGAACCAAACAGACCCTACGCTACTAGCTTATTTTTGCTTATTGAAAAAGTGAAAATGAGCTTAAACTCAAAACATGAAAGTTGTTAAAGAGCTTATTCTTAACAACTTTAATGAAAGCAACTAGAACTTTTATCCAAAGAATAAGCTTAAAAATAAGCTTAATTTTGACAGAAAGCTTAAGAAGCTTTAAAGCTAAAAAATGTTAAGTCTTTTTGCCCCTTTTGGTCGTTTAAGTTAAGCTAAGGACTAAAATAAGCAAAAGGGAGTCTAAACTAAGCTAGATAAGCTAAAGGTCTAAAAAGTTTAAAGCTAAATAAGCTGTAACAGCTTATTTTTGACAGAAACTAAAAATGAAGCTTAAAACTAAAATGTTACTAAGTCATTGGACAAATAAGCTTTGAAAAAGGCTAAGCAAACCTAACAACTTAACTAAATGATCTAAATAAGCTGTGGGGACACAAAGGAGCTTATTACATAAGCTAAATAAGCCACAAAAGGAAAATAAGCAACCCTTTCACCTAAGTTATGCTGAGACAGTCAAGGGGCTAGTTTGGGGTTAAGAATAAGCCCACAAATAAGCTACCTAAGGTCTGAAACTTTGAGGGCTTATCTAAGAGCTTATAAGCTCTTGAAATAAGCCAAAAACTTGGGCTTAAGTGTGCTTAATGGCTGAGAAAGATGACCCTAAAG
>BQNB010082918.1:0-29184 GCA_026074375.1 Tanacetum coccineum
TATTAATAGTGATCTAAGGTAGATGGCGTGATATCAATTTGGGAGCTAAATGCAGTAGACACAAAGCTTCTATCGGCACCAGTATCAAATAAGACAGAAGCATAGCGGTTGTTTTGAAGGAACGTACCCGTCACGATGTTTGAGTCTGGGTCAGTCCATGCATGGCCTACCGCATACACCTTCGCTAGAGAACTGCCATTTCCACCTTGGTTACCACGATTGTTGTTGTTTTCCAGCTTTGGACATTCCCTCTTAAAATGTCCCTGAACTCCACACTCATAGCAAGTAGGCTTCTGACCCAACCCAGTGCCCTTCTAGTTATTAGCATTATTGGCACTTACCATACTCCTACAGTCACGGGCAAAATGACCAACTTTGTTGCATTTGTGGCATTTGGGAGCACACGGACCATCATGGTGATAATTGCATTTTGAGCATAGGGGTTTAGATACCCCATATTGTTTCTTCTCAACAGTCCCTGCAGCATAAGCCATGCCGATGTTCTGCCTCTTGTTTTGGTGGTGTTGTTATGGTTGTTGGTTATTATCTTGCTTTCTCTTATTCTCCGTCTGACGGTCAGCAAAAGTACGGATTCTCTTATCCATCACTTCGATTGCCATTTCAGTTGCCTCTTGCATTGTCTTAGGCTTGGGTGCTACTAAACTTTCGTGGATCATGTCGGGTAAGCTACCGACATATTTCTCAATCTTGTCAGATTCTTCAGGAAACATTCTACCACACAGCAGTTCTAGTTCCTGAAAATGTTGGTTGTACCCTATCACATCGGTACCCTTCACTTTCAATTCCTACAGTTCGACTTTGAGTTTCTTAATCTCGGTCCTTGGGTAGTACTTGTCAGTCATTTTCTTCTTTAGTTTAGTCCAGGTCATTGCATAAGCAATGTCATTACCAACAGTCCTAACGTGGGAGTTCCACCACGTTAGAGCATTTCCCAAAAGAGTACAAGTGGAGAACTTGATTTGGTTTTCCACAAAACAGTTGCTTATGCGGAACACAGTTTCCATTTCTCAATCCATTGAGTCAATTCGACAACTCCTTCTGTGCCTTTGAAATTTAGGGGTTGGCACTTCATGAAGTCTGGGTAAGTGCACTAATGAGTGGCTCGCTCGTTTCTCCTAGCACCTGTTCCTGAATTGTGGCTGTCTATGCCATTCGTGTTTGCATCACCTGCTGCTAAAACGGCAGTAACGCCTTGGTCAATCATTGCCTGAAGTTAGGCATTAGTGACAGTGGTAGTGGTGGCGGCTGTTGCGGCCGGTGAGGACATCGTTGGCTCTTTTTGGTGCATTTTCTTCCAAATAAAGGAAAATATAATACCCGTTAGAAGATCTTCGTTAAAATCATAACTATGACATGCTATATGCACAATAAGTAAAGTGAGAATCATCACACAGTGACCTATAACTACTGTAATTGTAATTCAACAAGATATAAAAATCGACATTCATTCACAAACAAATCGATTACAGACATGACATAATACCACCATTCATATATAATTGGAAAACGTACTGATTGGTTCATATACAAAAGGGATCACAATGATTAGGTTACAAAATAAAAGATATATACACACCAAATGACATACTAGCGGGGGGGGGGGGGGGGGGGGTGGGGGGGGGGGGGGTGGGAGTTACCGTTAATACTTAGTGGCTGTACAAATAACAGCCCTAACAGAATCTTAGGAAACTGCTTCCCAGTCCTCCTGCGTGTTAGCTGGTGTACAAGACCTTTGGCAGGTCCCTGCTATCTCTTGAACTCTGCCATCTGAGTCTGAAGTCACTTTATCAGCTTCAGTGCCTCTGTGAGCTGCTTCTGCCTCCTGTGATCTGCCGCCAGCATCTCTGTAATCACCATTTGTCTCATACGGTCTGCTGACTATAACTCTCTGATCTGTGACTGCTAAGCTAACAATGTGGTACGTACATAACCTCTGTACGCGCAAGATCACTTGCATCCATAGATCGTCCCCAAGCCTCTCTAGACATCCTAGCCTCAGTCTCCATGAGTCTAGCAGTACGTGCATGTGCACGCCTATCCCTAAACAACATGTTGAGCCGACCAACCAATAGTTGTCGCCCAGACTGCTCATCGTCTAACCTTGTATAAATCTCATATGGGTCCTGCCTAACCCTAGTCTCAAACGATGTCATCCTCTGGCTAAGCTCTGTCACATTGGTAACTACTGGTGTCTCCTACATGGCCTCAACGATCTCATCCCAAGAGTCAGTGATCCCATATCCAACATCTCTCTCTTGATTCACGGCCTGATCCTTCCCCTATCCATGGTGGAACAAACCCGCGCTGTCTGCCCTAAGACCTCCATATCCGGTTTCTACAGCTGCAGCAGACGAGCTCTGCTTCCGCTTCTCGTATAAAGACCAAGAGCGATACCTAACTCCTTTCGGGGGTAGGTAAACCTTCGGGGTCTGTCCTTTCTACGGTTAGTAGATGTAAATGATAGGGTTGTGTACTTGATGATGGTGCAGCTGGTCTTATGTAGTGTGGAGAGTTTATAATGGGTGGTGTTAATGGTAGTGATGGGGAAGTAGTTGCTAGCATTAGCCCTAACTCTTAAGCGGATCATAGCAGCTGATAGCCAATGGACGAATAGGGGACTAGCAGGCTGAGTGAGTGGCGGGATAGAACATCAGTTAATGGTGCTGATGCTGGTAGTGGTGGTGAGGAATCTGAAGGTAGTGGTGGAGAAAGGTATTTGGGGAGTGTGTGATGACCATGGGGGAGGGAGAGCCGGGGGTGTTGATGGTGGAGTAGATATAGAGAGAAGTCTGGCAACCTCTGCATCGGACCATACTGGTGTAGGTACTAGAGCTGGAATAGAAATCCTAGTTGTCACACGATATGCAGGGTGTGGTGGTGGTGTGGCCGCACTCGTCAGTCTCGAACAGCTCTGTCTCCTCCGCAGATGGGGCCTGATCGACAGCTGGTAAAGCAACAACTGTGGAATCAGCAGGAGCTGGGTACTCCTCATCCTCCTCATCATCACCAGGGCCCGGATGTCAAACATCATCATCCGTATCTCAATCCTCTGATGACTACATCTCGTCACTCGCCGTCTCTCTCGTCGGCAGGATTAATTGCAGGATCCTCCTTCAGGGTCCTCGTCGTCATACTCCTCTGGTCCGCTCAGGATCGGACTCAGACATAATTGTTGTGATGAGCAGTGGGTGACTCGGCAGTAAGCAAGCAGCAGTGGCTGCTCCTCAGCCGGAAACACCTCGTCCTCCTGCGGCATATACTCGGGATATACCGGCTCTGGGACAAAATCTGGTAGGGGTGGTGACTGTGGCTCCTCGGGGCCAGGTATGTAGTCTGGTGATGGCGGGGGGGGGCGGTGAGTGGGCCGGTAAGGCGACCCTACACATTATGGGTCATACTAGACATCCTGGGTTGTCTCCCTCGTGCTCAGGTCTACAACTCCTGGTGATCCAATGTCTGACTAAGTCTTCAAACGGACTGGAATATCTCTGTGTGGTGACCCTTGATTCATCTGAAATTAACTTGCTGTATCTGAAAATCAAATAGATTATATTAGTCCCCAAACATCATTTAACCGTTATTTAATATACGATTTATAGTAATATACATTTATATCTATAGCATGTATATCAACCGGACTGCATCTGTCCAACAACTAATTGCAACAACTAGTGTATGCATAAATGTGATGCACCGTATGTATGTCCGTTTGTAAACCTACCTTTTTATGAATGCAATGTTTGAAAATGGTTATAGTCCAGCAAAAACATTTTGACCTGGTTCTCTATAACCTTGGCTCTTGATACCAATCTGTAACACCCCCAAATTGGGTCGCAGCGGAATAAGGGTCCGGGGCGTGTTACTTCATAGATCAATAACACAAGATATATATTAGTGCCGAATAGTAACCAATATAATTACACTATCCACAAGACCAAAAAGTTGTTTTAAAACGATACCACTGGGATTTACAAAGTAATTGTTACATAAGCCCGAATGATTCACTTATTCACTTCGTTCAAAATACAAGATTTCTAGCCATAACAGATATACTCAATGTATGCGGACAAAATCTTTATGCATGATATCCAATTCAAAACATAATGTTCTCTCCCTTGCAGCTCGTGCTTATTGACCCTTCTGAAAAACATGCTTTAAAAATCACAATAATGTTGAGTGGAAATTCAGAGGTAGTTTGATAAATCGTTATATTGTAGGACCACAGATTTCCCAAAGAAGTGAATGATAATGCAACAGATGCAGACATTCATATAAATGTAATACGTATGCCTAAGTCATGGACACTGAGATCGACATAAATGAATACCATTATAAATGGCCGACATTTCCCGTTGATGATGTTCTAACCGCAACATCCTATATTGACTGTATACGTTCGTTTTGCCCAGTGGGGAATAGCTAATCACCCGATCGGGGATTGTCAAATCATAATAGATCTATCCTACCCTTCGCGCTCACAAACGTAACTGACAGTTCATGATAATGGGGCTCAACTAGGGTTTCACTACTTAAGCAACACTTAATCATAATGTAAAACTAATACACTTGTGTCCCATTATAACACAATGCATGTTTCTCACCCCAAGAAAACTTTTATATAAGAAACAATATGTAAAAGTTAGGGCTATGAACTCACCTTGAGTGAGCGAATATCAAGTGTATCACAGAAAATGCGTCACGGTAAAGATCGAGTGCACCCAATCCAATATAGGTCGTATAAGTACTAATGACATTAGGTAACTACTACCATATATAATTTCTATTTTAGCTAATCACCATTCTAATTTGTTTTAGTGATCATAATTTATAAAGTCTAAAACGTTCAGAAATATACCTTTGGTAAATAAATGAATAACTTTCACATTTCTACGTCCGTTTCTTGTGGTTTTTATGTCACGCTTCGTATTCTATTAAGACGAGTTATCAAAATTTGATGTTTTCATATTTTTAGTCCTCTGATGAACAATGATTATTACCTGTATTCATACCCAGTTATAAATTATATTTTTATACCTTTAATTAACGTAAACCCGGTAAAGGTCGTATTTTATTTCGTTTATTGCTCGTTTTTAGCGATTTCTTTCGAGGCACGTTCTCATAATTGAAAGTCTTATTTATTTTTGAGTGTTTAAAAAAAATAAATGTTTCTGTCTGTGAACAGTAACCTTTTATAAAAGATATTATTATCGTAAAACTTGTGTGAATTTCGTAACTATTTCGTTCTTGATTAGAAAAGAATTACAAATCTTATTATTTGGACTCCTAAAAATATGCTATGATTTAATAAAAATACCAAAAAACCTTCTGTTTGAAGCAATTTTTTATAACAAGTTTTTATTTAAAAAGTCTTTTGTATAACTCGGTTGAGTTATTATCGTAAAACTCGTAACTACGTATCTTTTTCGTATAAATCGGGTTTTTCGAGTTTTTTACCCTTTTTGGAATCGTCATGAGATGTAGAATGTTTTATAACATATATAAATCCATGCCTACAAAAATTCGCGCCAAAACAGCCCCTAAATTCTCTTTCTTGAGTTTATTTGTATAACTTTATTTTTTATATACTTTTTATTTAGTAAACTACCAACGTCTTTCAATATTTCTTATATACTATGTCTTACATTAATAGTGTCATATTTGTCCATCTTATGTCCATATGGTCCAAGATATCAAATTAACAAGTCATTTAACCTCACATGAAATTCAATAACATTCCTTAAGTAACTTTTAACTACAAGTTTATACATATACATTTTTACACTTAACCAACATGTTATAATACTTATAATCCCATTATATCATGATATTACTAATCACTTAACATATAAAAAAGTGTACAAAATGATGATCACAAGTAAAAATCCTTTTTACATGTTTAAAAGTGTCCTAATGGTGATTTTGCTATATAAAACTATGACACCCGAAGCGGTGTGTAAACATGCATAACTCAATGTTATGTGTGTGTGTGTGTCGGAGTTCTGCGTATAGATATCCTTATTGAGATGTATGATGATGGAAAATGTGATCTAAACCCTTGTTTAGATGAAAAATCCAAGCTTCCACAACTCGAAAACCCTAGTTTTCTAAGAAAACCCTAATCTTGCAATACTTGTTTCAATACTTGTAAACCTTTAACCAACCCTTGCAAACAACTTAAGACATATTAGATATGATGTAGGTATGTGTGTAGAGATGTGTGTATATAACTTTAGTATGGCATCCACGATCACACCTATCCCGATCTTCTACACAATATTGTGTAGGGTGGTGTGTTGTTGCCGTGGCCAAACAAAAGAAAGGAGAGAAAAATAGTTGATTTTCTTAAGTGTTTTAAGAGTGTATATGTTATCTTACTAGTATACAAGACTTATATGCATACAAGACTAGTCAAATGAGGTATAGGAAGTCTTGAGACAAAGGGGAGTAAAACATAGAAGTCCTTATGGTCTAGGTATGGCCATTACTTAAAATTGTCTCATGGTTTAATTGAAAAGTGGATGTACAATGCAAGTTGCAAGACTTTGTGATATTTCTTTGTATCTCTGTACAAGATCCGCCATAGATGCAATGATATGATAATTATTTATTAAATTTTGGGTATTGGGTACAATTGTGGGTATTTGTTGAAGCATAGAAAAGTTTTGGTGGTTCCGGGTATGCCCAAATGTATTTTATCGCGAAACGTAAACACTTTACGCAACACTTTAACTACATATGATAACATGTAATAGTTATTACTTCTAAATTATTATTAACACTTTCTTGATGTAAACATTTAGTTGTTTGAGCCAGATTACAATTGAACGATGAAATTTTTAGCTTACGCGATTTAACTTAACGATTACGATTTAAAGCAAACGCGTACAATACTAAAAATACATAGTGAATTTATTGACAAAGTCCCCTAAAACACGGGGTGTTATACACTAAGAAACCTTTTGAATTACCTATTCCAATATCTCCTATCAGTAGGATCTTCATCACTAATTAGGTCAACCACACCACCACCAAATTATCCCTTTGATGAATCTATCTTCGCAGAGTTAAATAACTCATTATGGATCATACTACAATCATTGGGAAGTGAACCAGTCCCTAAGGAATGTAAAGAATCTGATGCTTGTTTGAATGTTCATTCCTGAAAATCTTAAATTTCAAAAAATTTTGTTATATCCTACAATGTAATACCAAAGGATGTGTATTACTTTGTTAGAAACTTGGTATTCAAAAAGTTTAAGAATACATACACATATGATTTATAATATCACTATTGTTAAAAAGGCTAAAAGTTCAAAACATAAGCATTGCATTTTAAGGACTAGTATATCATTCTTATTTCTGTGTTTGGTCTTATGTTGAGTAGAATGTCCTCCCAAAAGGACGTCAACATCTAAAGCACCGACCATGACTCAGGCTGCCATTAAGAAACTAGTTGCTGACAGTGTCGCCGTGGCTCTGGAAGCACAAGCTGCAACAATGGCAAGTACTAGTAATCCCAACAGGAATACGGGACCTACTAGAACTCCTATAGAAAAAACAGGAAGCTATAAAGAGTTCATAAGCTGTCAACCTTTCTACTTTAATTGTACTGAAGGAGCAGTTGGCCCTATTTTGCTGGTTTGATCAAACCGAATCGCAGTTATTCTCTCGAAGCAAATGTACCAAAGAAAATAAAGTAAACATTTGCTACCTTGGTACCCTGACTGATGATGCCTTGTCCTGGTGAAATGCATACGCCCAACCCATTGGAATAGATCGAGCCAATAGGATCACTTGGACTGAACTGAAGAGGCTCTTAACAAATAAGTATTGTCCTTGAACTGAAGTCAGAAAGATGGAAGATGAACTTTACAGAATTGACTGTAACAGGGGAATGATCATAAACCTTATAGTTTAGGAAGATTCCATAGAAAAATTAGCTAGTTCTTATGCCTCGAAACATGGTACCAAACAACCTGAGGAAAACTGCCTGTAAGCCTTCATCAGAGGGCTTACCTAGAAGTATTGGAAGGGAATGTTTACCGCCTCAAGCCTCATACTTTAATGGAAGCCATTAAACATAGGCCCAAAGGCTTAATGGATCAGGTAACAAAGCCACACTCCTGGTTGCAAGTAACAACGGTTGATCACAAACGAAAGTTTGATGCATGAAAGAAAACACACCGGAAAACAACAAATTCCCTAAATGATGTTGCATGACAATAACCACTCCAGACGCGAATCGCAACAACCAGAACAACACTACCAAGATAATCCGCACAATCTTAACAACCCTCAAAACGAATAGATCACCACTCAACTTCAACAGCATAAGATGCGCCACAGAAACCGGTTTAGGACTTATGTACTCCAGAATGTGGCTGTATTGGAAGATCGTTCTCCTTGAGTGAAAGCGTGCCACCCTGCATCAATAGGACCGTTAGCACTTTGTCAAAGTTGTCAGGACTGTAACTTCAACTTGACGTTAGGTCATCGGACCGAGGAAGAATACCCGAAACTAAGGACCAGCCACTAGGAAACAAACTCTACAGACCAGTCAGTATCCATACTTGTAATGCTTGTGGAGAGAAAGGGCATTATGCAAATCATATGCTCAATATGAAGCAACAACAGGGCCAAAAGGGAGCCTCTACTTATAAGAGACAGAGATTACATTTGCTCGCTTATAGGATTTCAAACCTAGAAAACAACGCTCAGAGGATATTCAAGTTTCGCCACTCAGTTATATATAAAGATCGTATTAAAAACCCACTTTCATAAGTATTATTTTCAACACGAAGGTTTACTGATCCTTGTCATTTATTACTATGTATCTAGCTCCTACCACGAGACACGTTAAGCATAAGTGTGCAACACTCGTTAATAGTTTTAAGGGTGTAAGATATTGTGTAAGATAAAGTTATCATGAAAATAATATAAAGAATGGTTTAATGTTCTGGGTTACACCATTGATGTCTGTATGATATCAAAAATCTTGACATCATTTGTCAATCCCATTAGTTCAATTATAATTCAACTACTAACTACTGCCTCATACCTTTAAAAAACAACTTATGTAAACATACAAAGATCCTCGACTGATAATATGGGCATATGTGCAATTAATGTCTCATTATTCTTCCCATTGCTTCTTATGATTTTGAAAAATCATACATCTTCTACACATCATCATTTTGATATCATGTTTTATGCTTAGGTAGGATGATTTATAATCATTTTAATGAAATGAATTATGACGCTTCTTCATTTGAATAAGCGAATTTATAAATTATCGAACTATGAATTTATAATTTCGTACAGTTTCTCAAGGATCGGGACGCCTTGTTTTTGTAAGTGACAAATTATACTATGAGTAGGCTTAAGTACTACAACATTTCGTGAGGAGACCTGAGGACGAACGAAGCATTTCTTTCATCTGTAAACCTTTTATGTTAACTCTCGAAGCAAATCCCTTAGACTTCATGAAAGCGTTGTCAATATTTACCCTCGATTAAATGAATCTCTAAAAAAAAAAAAAAACAAATATTTTATTTCGATTTAAATCTCAGGACGAGTTTCTGATAAGGTGTGGGGGACTATAACAATCCTGAAATTTCAATCAATATATATCCATATACTAAATTAGTGCCCAAAAGGTTAATTGCCATAATAACACATGTAGAGTGGTCATGTTACCAGCTTGAAATGATTATGGGTATGATAGTCTTATATATGAATATATAACTTTGTCACATCTGTATGTACTGGGAATATTCTTGCTTTTATCTCTATGTATGCATGTCGTCACTTGGCATTCTCTAAAGTAACGAGCTCACTACACCTCTTATCGCTAATGGCCATCGTATCTAGTGTTGATATATCATTAAACATCCTAATTATGTCAAGGTCTATATCCTAATATTCAGTTTCGTACTATGTACTATTATTCATATTTAGACAGTAATTTTCAAGAAACGCGTATGTATAGACGTAAAACAAGCATGTAAACGTTAACGGTTTATATCAAAACCCTAAAATTATATGTAATGATTACATATAAAAATGAATATGCAAGCGCGTGTAAAGGGATCAATCATATGTATAAAGGGTACAGTGCACAATTATTTGAATTCATACTTCCCTCTAAGTCAATGTGATTACTTATTTAAGGCCTCATATGATACAAGTCAATAATGCTTAAAACCTTTAATTAGGTCAGTTTTATGCTCCTAAACCATGTTGTAAACGTTGTTTACACCACTCACTTTAAAAACATATATGGTACAAGCACTTAATGCATGACTCCTAAACTCCTAGTGATATCCCTAATTTTGGTTATAACCCTAATCCATATCTGTTTTAAAAAAACCCTAAGATGCCTATAAATGAAACCCTAAAACCCTAATTTCATTTTAAAACCCTAAAACCTTCAAACTAACCCGAGAAACTTAATACCTTAAGCCTAAAACCCTAACCTAAAAACCTAAAACTTAATTTTAACACTAATACGTAAACCTTCTACATGTCTGATCTCCACAAACCCTAACCCTAACTAGAATCTAAAACCCTAAATCATAACCCTAAATAAAATAAAACCGGCCACCCTTTCTTTTCATTTTGACCCCATTTATAAGCATCAAGCACCCTTAATGAATCTATGACATCACCACCAAGCAACAAGAGCTTACAAGCACCTCCCTTCACCTCTTTGTCTTCCTTTTCCGTCGGTGGCATCCTAGTCCAAACAACATTCCACACCTTCATGCTAGTTTAGCCTTCATTACTCATCCTACTAGCATAAGTACTGAGCACCCTAGCCCTAGCATAGCACCAACTTATCAAACCTTTATGATACCAGAAAACTTAGGCACCAAGGGTCTGGAGCTATAAAAAATTAGCTGAACTCCCTGGATTCTTTTCAAATCACACCTCAAAAGCTCATATACTCGATCAATGGAGTCTTAACTCAGAGTTCAAGGAAGGTCAAGAGAAATCCCTAGCTCAGAATAGAGAGCAAAGAACGCAGAGAAAAACCGAAAGCCTTCTTGAAGTCGTTACTAGACGTTACGAACCCGAAGGGAAACCCATTTCGACCCATTTCAGCTCAGTAAGCTTAGTTCTTGTTAATACGCTTCCTCGTAATTTGCTAGTATTATATGTTCATAATACTCTTAGATCATATAGGACTATGTCTTGGTTGAAGCTTTGAATCCGTCAAATGTGTCATGTGTTTTTAGGTTTTTAAAAAACTCCGTAAAAACGACATGTTTTGAGATTGTCTCCGTAGCTAAGAATCCTTTTTCTAAACTTTTGTTACCTCGTTAAGATTGTAAAACATCGTATTTCTAGCTTATCTAATAAGCTGTAACATTGCAAATATCATTTGGAATAATCCTGATAAAATACTCGTTGCATGGCTATATTTTGTGATTTGTTTGCAAAAGTATTCAATTGTCGAAGGGGGCTATATATCGTAACTTCCATGAAATTTATAAAACTGAAGAAGGTGTTAATACATTATGTTATTTCAAAGTTAATAACTATCAAGGACCTATGTTGACCAAGTTTCGTAAAATTAGACAAGTGCCTCTAAATATTAGATTCATTATACTTTTATATAAAGGATCCTTCTTAATCTGAAACTTGTAAAAGTTGTAAACATCAGGGGTTATATATTGCCTCAATTTTGAAACTTATTAAAATATTATATTTTGGTTCTATGTAATTATAAGCTATTAATATATAATCTTTAGAAGCTGTTTGAAAGAATCTGACTTAAACTATCATGTATCACAATATATGGATGCTTACATGTAAGAGAGTTTCATTTATAGGTACTCATCATGTTGTGTGGAGCGAGTTTGCAGGGAATTTACTGAATATGAGAAGTGGGTGTCCTGGGTCCTCAAAACGTTTATACATGACTCTTGGACTTAGATGGCATTTTTCCGAACAGTGAGTACAGATTACTTCCATAAAGATAAATCGCAAGAATCAAACAATGTATTTATTATGAGACATATTCCAAGATTGTCAAGACTAAGAGCTTAGACATATTAACCCAGGTTGTGTGGACGAAGCCGTTACTATATCACTGTATGATATATTTTATTGTCATTCAATCAGATTTCCCTTATACTGTTAGGGCATGGTCAGTCGCACATCACTTTTAGAAATACTACTTGCTTTTTCTATAAACCCGTGAGGAGGGATAGATGCCTAGATGTAGAACCATGAATCGAAGTGTTTTCTAATATGTATTGCTATCCGGATATATTATTTGCGCAGTGTTGTCTAGAGTCCCTATTGTGATGCCGCAAAAGACCCGTTACTATCGTAGGGCACCATTAAATCACCTATGCGATCGGTGAAACGCGGAATATGATGGATTAAGCCTATTGGGATTGATGAATCCGTTTGTGTTAGCCGGAGAGTAACCAAACCGACTATTTTGAATCTCTTAGGTATATGACAATTACTATACAGGGGCATTGATCATTTATTATTCATTATTGTATATACACACAGTCAATTTTTGTGCCATGAGCTTCCTCGACGCTCAATAATTACACTATAATACTGTTTTCTATAATAATTTTACTACTTGCAATTATTACACTTATGGGTGTATAACAACGTAACCACTACTGAACTTGTATGCACACCATTTATTATAAAACTATGAAATTCACTCCACCCTTGTGGTGACCCTTTTTGCATGAGTATCTCCGGTAATTGAGCAAACTATTATGGCACGGAGTGGCCCGGACTTGAAGAGGGCTCTCTACAAAAGGTTTTCATTCAACTTTATGTTTTTCTGTAGATTTGGGCCCTTATTTGTACAAATCTGATGAATAAATAGATTGTTAACATCTTTTCCGCAAAACGTCTTCTTTATGAGTCGTTTCTATAATTATGACTGTTTGTACTATGAAGTAATACCCCAAGATTAGCTATGCTGGCTTGCTTATAATGTCATAAATAGGGGGTGTGTACGATACAACCGAATGGTTAAGAAAATTTTCCTCTATACAAGCGCCAAATCAAGCTCTTTCAATTTCTGATGACAAAAGAGCTCCTTTTCGTAACGTCTCGAAAGGGTCCAACAAACTTCAAATGAACCCCACTCAAATATATGTATTCAATTTTCTAGCACCGGAAGGAAGTACTAGAAGATAAAAGTGATGATGTAGATAATATCTCGATTTAACTGGAGAAAAAAATCGCAGCTCTACTATAAAAACTTGGATGCTTAAATTATAGTCTTAAAAGAAGCATGAGCAAGATATACGTAACAGCATATCAATGAGCTTAGAGAGAGGATGAAACGCTTTAAAAACCGCAGCGTAGATACGAGGGGACGCGATGTGTATGAACGTAATGAAGCACATTACTCCAAATCTGCATGTACTAAATGAATCAGATTCTCAAATGACTTTTCTCTCTCGCCCACTCCCATCCATACTATCCCCCACTGCTCCCCTTGGAAGTTGAGAATCGCTCTCTCATATCTAGTGTGTTATATAAGGACGGTTTTTCTATGTACGAGTAACCAGTAAGGAACTAAGGATTGTTCGGCTGTCCCCAAGGCGAGCGTGTTGTAGTTCTTACTCGTTTGGATCTGAGAAAATGCGCCAGAAATAAATTTTAATAGAACAATGATGTAAAAAATTATCTCGAAGATTTCAAAAGATGTATCCGTAGTATGAGAACTGTTCATGATAAACTTTTTGACAGGGACGATCAATCTAAAACAGATTTTGAAAAAACAATCACTAAATTCTTGGATGGTCAAAGAGTTTCAAATATGTTTGTCAAGAACAATGTTAACGATATGATTTTAAAAATAAAGCAAAATGAAAAGAACTTCCAAACTAAAATTAAAAATATGGAAAGAAAAATAAATGAGTGGTTGAAGTCTCAAAACGTCTCTTTTGAACAAACCGATAGGACTGACCCTCCTCCTCCTCCTCAAGCTCACACCGAGAGTAAGTGAATGCCGCGGTATTCACCGGGAGTGGGAAAGTTGATGATTTTCCAGAAAAGTTCAGAAAGATCTCACCACGCGCTTCCTAATATCGTTAAGAATAAAGCAAAAAAAGCATATCGACTATTAAAGATCACAAAAAAGGGCTATATAACATTGTCACAAACAAAGACTATCCATTCTTGTGGTTATCTACCAAAGACTTCATACCACTGTGTACAACGTTTTGAAAGCGCGAAAGGAAGTATCAATCCCACTAAAACGTTATTGATCTAAGGTATCCTGAATTCAAGTTTGAGTATAACAAAAAAACAGAGATCAGTGTAGTAGTGTAGTAATTAGTAGAATAAATAATAAACCTATAGTACTATGTTTAAAAATTACTAATACTATATATATGATGTATATATATTATTATAATATATATATATACTATATTTATATATATAATCAAAAAAGTTTCGCTAGTTTGATAAGTTTGGCATGAGCAGGGCCCGTGTGTTTTCTCACTCGATTTTTGCCTCCAACATAAAGAAAGTTCGAAAACGTTTCGAACGTTGTGGTGTGGTTTCGCTGTGGAGGAAATACTTCGAGACTAGACTTCAAATGTCAAACGCCACTTGAGGGACATCCGAGTGTATTATTTAAAGCTTGTGCATATGCTAACTAATGTACCGTGGTGCCTAACGAAGTGCGCTCATTAGTATTTTTTCCCGGGTTTTCGTAGTTGTGTTATTTTGCAGATTAAATTAAACAGACGGTTTGTTGGATTTTGATGGGTCGGGATTTTCTCTGTTTAGCTAGCGCTTGTATTGAGTGGGTTGACATTTTACACTTTGGAGACTTAATTTATAGCCTGGCAAGTATGGAATATTACTTGTTGGGTAAGACATTTTACACATGCTCTTGGATTTCGTTTTTGGCCGTGAAGTTTTTTTGCAGTAATTCAAGTACAGGGAGAAATTAAGAAAACCCCAGGATATATGTACCCGATTTTCCTTAATTTTCTCCTAATTCTTTCTATGGATGTATACAGTTCTCACATTGAGTCGGTAGATGTTCATAACTTAAGTGGTGTATGGGTGGGTGGTTAGAGCAGTAATTAGGAAAATTAATATGTCACACCTCCATCTTTTGCCTGTAGAAATTTTGCGCAATACTGTTTTACAACTGTATTTTCTAGAATAAATTAAAAAAATATATAATTCGGTGTGTTTCCAAAAACTTGAAAAATGCATACGATTAGTAAGGCAACATCCCACTGGTTTAACATTTAACTAGCATGTAAAGATCAACCCACTTAATGTTTGTAAGGATTTAGAACTTAAGGAATTTGAGTACCTGAGAGTCTTTGATAACCCATAGATAAATTCTTTGCCTTATTGTTCGAGATAGGGCTTTGAATTGCAGTCAATGTGTCGCTTCGTAGCATTACGATATGTGACGTATGGTCTTTGTCGCCTTTTCTAGGAACATTGGTATTTGGTATAAAGTTATATGAGTGGAGCGGTACGGTAATTTAGTGGCTCGCAAAACTGGTGTTTGGATCATGCATTTACTGCGAGCCGAATCGGTGAGTGTTAAATTTCGTCTAGTAAACGTCGATATGAAAAGAGGTGAATGAAATAAATTCCTATGTAATCATGTATCTGCAGCACTCGCTTTTAGTGATTTGGAGATCCCCAATACGATCCCAAAGAGCAAGAAAAATTGCTCGATGAAGAAGAAGTTTTGTATGCGCAAGGCCTTAGTTATCGTAGTATTGGGAGTGAAAAAAGAAATTTTATAAGAAAAAGAATAAAAAAAAGAAAAAAAAAAAGAGGAGATAAATTAATAGTTCAAAGTTAGAGCAACGTTCTGGCACATGGAGATCGGTTTTGCACTGTTGCTCACCTCTTATCGTGTTATCACGTTCGTTTCCTCTTTGAGATTTTTGTCTAGGTTGCTCACGCCCGCCAAGCATGGCATGTTTATGTGTCTAAGTTACAAGCATATGTAAGCGGTATCCTAGATTATGTCTGGGCGAATGAGTGACTACGTTCACAAATATAAGAAACCCTATCTGGAGTGACGTCGTGTTGTGAATTCAAAATCGCATGTAGACTTATCCGTTGTTATGTGAGGTGCTCTGTTTATTGTCCAATAGCCGTAAAAGTTATAAAAACTGGGTAAACTGACATGTTAATGCCTAATATGATTTTTTCTATGCCGTCGAGATAAATGATCTTGTTTCCTAGACTTTAATTGCTTGAGGGGCAAGCCATAGCTATAAGTGATGGAGGAATTTGATAAGAGCGCCTTAATTTATACATATATTCGCCGGCGTTATTTATTATATATTGATCCTTTTTCTCGTGAACCTTTAGTACTAGAATCAATATATTTGGTATTATATGTGTTCTAGGTACGTTTGTCATGGCAAGAATACGAAAGATTACACCGAAGAAAATTGGTAAAAAGGGGGGCTTTTTAATAACGAAGCAAAAATTGTACTTGTAAGATAAAGATCTCTCGACACCTGTCCACTGTTTTGGCCATAACTTGGCCATACGAACTCCGTTTTAGTTGGTTCAATCGGTCAGGCGAAGAGAATTCAATTATCTATAACCTTGAAAAAGGCCAAGTGCTGAAGTTGCAGAAAGTACGGTAGTTTTAACCAAAGTGAAGACGGCATATTTTTAGTGGTGGAATGACTTAAAGGTCAATTAAATGACTAAGTGAATTAACTCACGACAGTGGTCCTCGCGCCATAACATAAGTTTTTGATGCAACGTACTTTGGCCCCGGGAAAGGCTATAAATACCCTCCTTGGCTCTCTCTTTTCAGAAACTCTCATACAAATCAATTCCATTCGTGTGGAACACCTAGAGTGGGGATTGTTTGGGATAAAGGCTTGACAACCCTTGTCCCGAACATCCCTCTACGCCACTATCACCACCATCGAATATCACCACTCTCCACCATGTTTTCCAAAGATTCACCACTATCCTCATACCTCATCCATCCGTTTCTAGAACCTAACAACCCATATACTTGGAGAATCAACCATAATTCTTCAAGTACTCAATATAAAACCCATTGCCAAACACCCCTTTTCCGTCTACCATTGTTGTTGTCGCTGAATTCCCAGGAGATTAGTGATATATTTCAGTTGGTTACATAATTATAGGGTGTAGGCTTAATATTGGAATAATTGGTTGATGTTGGTATTGGTTGTTGAGTCAAATATTTGGTTATTCGATCTTTTGTTCTCATATACTTTCGTTTAATGAATCGTTTGGTACATTCTTATTTATATTTATGATGAAATATTATGAGTTTATCATTTATAATATGGTTGTTATAAATATGAACATGGAGTAGTCATCTTGTGTTTGTTTGGGATAACTAGAGATATGTATGATCTTGGATTATGGGAGCGTGTTGGTATGTGTTGAGATTGCATTGGATGAAAGAGTATTTTTACAAGAATATAGGCTAAAAAGTGTTCTTTCTAGATATGTGTTTAATCATTCTACTTATCTATATTGGTTTTAATAACTTATAAAGGTTCGAAAAGGATTTATAGTTATGTTGTAATCGATATAATCACAAGTTCAGAAAAGGCGAAAAGGATTTATAATTTGTGATATGTCTTTATTCTATTAAACTTATATAACATATCCTAATCCGCACTTCATTATGTCTAAGTGTCATTGCATAAACAAACACACTTTACTCATTTGCTTGAATCATCC
This sequence comes from Tanacetum coccineum, assembly GCA_026074375.1. Taxonomy (NCBI): domain Eukaryota; kingdom Viridiplantae; phylum Streptophyta; class Magnoliopsida; order Asterales; family Asteraceae; genus Tanacetum; species Tanacetum coccineum. The sequence goes on from BQNB010082918.1 coordinate 17,746, forward strand.
TTTTATTGCTTTCTTTACAATATTCGATATATGCAAGAGTTGGTTAATTTGACCCGTGACAATCTTATTAACCTTAACAACACTCTTTAATTACGAATTGAAGACTTCAATTCGTATTGGATGTACGACATCGACTTACCTAAACATATACACTCGAATAGGGTTATACTTGCCACAGTTGGAAATGTTGTGGGTTATGTAAAAATCGCGTATTTCTAGTTAATTATAAACGCTTGTAAAGCTTGGAAATCACCGATAAGACACCGTCGATGGCTTCAAATACTTAGTGATTACGGACTGTGCGATTCGTTATCACACCCAGGAGAGAAAGGCAAAACGTACGGTAGAGGTAGATGCTAAAAGCCGAAAGAAAGGATTTAAGCGCTATGAGTTCGAGCTTATGATGGACAATTCGACTTAAACTTCCAATCCCAAAATTCTGAAATGCTCAAGCCGAATAGCAGTGCTAAGGGAAGAAAACAATCAAGACAGAACCATCAGGGTATGAACAAAGAGTTTGAGACTCGTCCTGAAGAAACCCTCTGTATAGAGAAACGGAGTTGGTTACCACGTTTTGGAGGATTGAGGGACTTGATTATGCATGAATCACACAAGTTTAAATACTCTATCCATCCTTGATCGAATAAGATGTATGAGGATTTAAATAAATTATACACGTGGCCCAATATAAAAGCAGAGATTGCCACCTATGTCAGTAAGTGTCTGACGTGTACAAAAGTGAAGGCTAAACACCATAATCCATCAGGCTTGTTGGTACAACCTGAGATTCCCCAATCAAAGTGGGAAAGAATTACAATGGACTTCGTTAATAAACTGCCAAATGCATCAAGTGGTCACGATACGATTTGGGTAGCCGTTGATCGTCTCACTAAATTCGCATATTTTCTGCCAATGAAGTAAACAGATTCAATGGAGAAAATAACAAGACTGTACTTGAAGGAAGTAGTCGGAGTGCCAGTTTCGATCATCTCAGATAGAGATAGCAAGTTTACATCTATTTTCTAGCAGTTTTTTTTTTCAAACCTTCAGAAAGCTTGGGTATCAGTTTTGGGATATGTAGCTACTCTTATCATCCACAAACTGATGGTCAGAGTGAAAGAACGATTCAAACAGTTAGGGCCTGCGCATCGGAGCCAACGACTATACAGAAGGCAGGTACAGATTTCTAGATGCAAGCTAGAACGATGAGTCTCGTGAGAAAATGGATCATTAAGAGGTAGAAGAGAGGAAAATATAGTGGAACCTAGCAAGGATTAGGAATAAGAAGAAGGATGATCATATAAGAGGACTAGGACTGCGGAATGCTTTTGCTCCTACTGTGAACCCTATAGGAAGAGAGAATAAGGTACTTGGCCCAAGTGTACCACCTACAACTCCTACCATGTACCCGGTGGACCTTGTCGCACATGCTTCAACTGCTAACTTGCCGGGTCCATTTGGCAAGGGGATTATAGTATAAGGGTTGCCATGGAATGTGAATCCTGTCAATGCTAGAAACCCAACTGTTAGGCAGCTATGGTGTGGCCCACCCAAAGTATGACCCATGTCGGTGTCAGCTTGTCTAGATTGAATAGGGCACTGAGGCCCGGATAGTATGGAAATCATCAAATCAAGTTTGCCTGCTAATAACGGGGCAGGTCGTGGAAACCAAAGGAACCAGGCTAGGGGTAGGGCATTCATGTTGGGAGCAAAGGAAGCTCGCCAGGATCCGAACATTGTGACGGGTACGTTTACTTTGAACAATTATTTTGCCACTACCTTATTTGACTCTAGTGCCGACTATAGTTTTGTTTCCACTACTTTCATACCTCTATTAGGCTTAGAGCCCAGTGACTTAGGTTTCAAATATGAGATTAAGATTGCTAGCGGGCAGCTAGTAGAGATTGATAGGGTTATTAAGGGTTGCAAACTAGAAATCGAGGGTCATGTATTTGACATTGACTTGATACCTTTTTGGACATAGGAGTTAGTTTTGATGTGATTATAGTATGGAATGGTTTGTCTAATAATAAGGCTTGAGATCATTTGACATGAGAAGGTAGTGAGGATACCACTACCGGATGGCAACGTGCTTAGAGTATTAGGAGAGAGACCGAAAGAGAAAGTGAGATTTTTTATGGGTGTTAAGAAACAAGAAGAGATTGTTGTGGTTAGAGATTATTCCCGGATGACCTATCTGGATTATCTCTCTTATTAGGGGAAATGACGTTTCGGATTGAGTTAATACCTAGAGGCAATACGACGGTAGCAAAGTTTCCTTAAAGCGTTGGCACGCCTTCTCTGACTTGGAGGAGCGGTCGAGACAACTCAGGACTCCAAGGGACAAATGCTTTCATTCGACCAAGTCATCGAACTTGGGGAGCGCCGGTATTGTTCGTAAAGTAAAAAAAGGATGGTTCTTTTAAGGATGTACATTGATTAGTAGAGGAATTGAACAAGTTGGTATGTTAATAAAAAGGACAAAAATCGTTATCGCTTCCTAGGAATTGATGATATATTTTGATATCAACTGCCAAGGGTCATAGTTTTTCTCGAAAGATAGACTCTTTGTCTGGGATCTCATTCTAGCTGGAGTGCATGAGGTGATGACATTCCAAAGACTGCGTATAGCACTCGTTATGGACATTCTCGAGTTCCACTATAGAGATGCCCTTGGGTCGGGCTAATGCAACAGCTAATATTGATAGACTTGCGATGATAGAGTTGTTAGGGATCTGTAGTTCTGATAAGGTTTGTGATAGTGTTTATAGATGATATTCTAAATCTACTCTTAAGAGCTCAAGAGGAGCATGTAGAACATTTAATGGTGTCTTGGAAACTGCTCAAAAAGGAGAAATTGCATGCTAAGTTTTCTAATGTGTGACATTCTGGCTAAGAGAAGTACCGTTCTTTTGGGCCATGTGATAAATGGTAATGGACAATTCATGTGGACTCCTAGTAAGTATTGAGCTTGTTAAGAATTAGAAAGCCCCTAGAACTCCGACCTGGAGGTTCGTTTGTTCTTAGGATTGGTGGAGGTATTACCCTTAGATCTTGAGAACTTTTCTAAGATATGCTAAGCCCTATATTCTACTATCTTAACTCAGAAGAGTAAGATTTTGATTGGGGTGAGGAACAGGAATTGGTATTTTAGACCTTGAAGGATAAGTTGGGTAATGCGCTTGTCCTAGCTCTCCCCGATGGAGCGGAAGTCTTTATGGTATATTGTGATACGTCCGGGATAGGACTAGGCTATGTGTTAATGCAGAGAGGTAAAGTGATAGCCTATGCGTCTAGGCAGTTGAAAATTTATGAGAAGAATTATACTACCCATGATTTAGAGTTGGGTGCGGTTGTGTTTTTCACGGTAAGGAGTGTACGTGAGGAGTACATATATGTCTGTGGGGCGACGCAACGAGTGTGCTGTGGCGTGCTCTCGCGCGTTGTGCATGTAGATGAGAAGTCTTGCGTCGCAGGTCTGTAGTATAGCAGTGCCGTAGCTAACTAGAGTTTGTAAATACACGAAAAGAAAGACCCGACACCCATAGGATGCCTTGACCGGTTACAAGTAAGGGAGGGGAGACAAGATGACTTAATTTTAGCTAACTTGTCTAAGGATGTACATAAGATACCATTTTCTTCCCATAATCCTTATCATTTCATTTTCAAAAAAACACACACCTAAGAGAGTATGTCTGTGTGTTTCGTCCGCCACCCAACCACCATAAACCACCATAAAAATTCCAACTTTGAGTTAGAACTATGAATATGATCCTTCAGTCGAGTATCAAGGATAGGATACTGGCAGCTCAGAAGGAGGCTGTGGATGAGTTTGCAGGATTGCAGAAAGGTTTGGATGAGATGATAGAACAGAGAAGTGAGGGAACTTTGTACTACGTGGATCGAATATGGGTACCTTTAAAGGGTGAGGTGAGAACCCTAATAATGAATGAAGCCCATAATTCGAAGTACTCTGTACACCCAGGTGCTGATAAGATGTATTATGATTTGAGAGATAGGTATTGGTGGCCTGGAATGAAAAAGGATATGTTAGTAAGTGTTTGACTTGTTTGAAGGTTAAGGCTGAGCATCAAAGGCCATCTGGCTTGCTCCAGCAACCTGAGATTCCCATATGGAAATGGGAAGGGATAGCTATGGATTTTGTGACTAAGTTGCCTAGGACTAGTAGTGGGCATGACACAATCTGGGTCATTGTGGACCTATTGACTAAGTCTGCTCATTTTCTACCTATGCGTGAGGATTATAAGATGGAAAGGTTGGCTAGATTGTATTTGAATGAGATAGTTGCTAGACATGGTGTGCCGATCTCGATTATATCAGATCGTGATAGTCATTTCACATCGAGGTTTTGGCAGTCAATGCAAGAGGCATTAGGGACTCGTTTAGATATGAGTACGGCTTATCACCCTCAGACTGATGGTCAGAGTGAGCTTACTATTCGGACTTTGGAAGACATGCTTAGAGCGTGTGTCCTGGACTTTGGAGGAAGTTGGGATGTTCATCTTCCGTTGGTTGAGTTTTCGTATAACAATAGTTATAATTCTAGTGTGAGATGTGCTCCGTTTGAGGCATTGTATGGTAGAATGGGTCTTTCGCCAATTATGTGGGCGAAGGTTGGAGAAGGTCAGTTGATAGGACCCGAGTTAGTGCAAGAGACTACCGAGAAGATCTCGCAGATTAAGGATAGACTTAAGGTTACGCGTGATCGTTAGAAAAGTTATGCTGATAAAAAGAGGAAGCCTCTAGAGTTTAGTGTAGGTGACTATGTCTTGCTCAAAGTGTCACCTTGGAAAGGTGTGGTACGCTTTAGGAAGAAGGGAAAGTTAGGACCTAGGTTTGTTGGACCGTTTAAGATTATTGAGAAAGTAGGCTCTGTGACCTATCGATTAAATTTGCCTGAGGAATTAAATGGTGTTCATGACACGTTTCACGTGTCGAACCTTAAGAAGTGTTTGGCTGATCCAACACTGCAAGTGCCTTTGGATGAGATTCGAGTTGATGCTAAGTTAAATTTTGTTGAAGAGCCTGTAGAAATTTTAGAAAGAGAGTTTAAGAAGTTGAAGCGTAGTAGGAGTGCCATCATCAAGGTTAGGTGGAATTCGAAACGTGGCCTTGAATTCACGTGGGAACGTGAAGATCAGATGAAGTTGAAGTACCCGCATTTGTTTAGTGATGTTAGTAGTTGAATTTCAGGGATGAAATTCTTTTAAGGGGGTAGAATGTAACCTTTGCCCTTTTTGTGTTCTGAATATTTCATTTATAGTCCTTTAACTATTTGACTTTTGTCAGTTTATTCATATTTTTGTACCGTGTTGATGGTGGTGATTTTATGAGTTATGTGATGAATTGTAGTTTATTGTGATTAATAATCCCTTTTGGAAGGTATTATTGTGTTATGTGTATTCCGGGTGGTTTGACCCGTGAATTTTGAGAAATGCCAAAAAACGAATCTGACACGCCCGTTAATGTCCAAATGAGTTTTGAAGGGTGTAAAGTGAAAATATGTCGTGTAAATACTCTAGGTTAATGGAAAAGTATTTTTAAAGTGAATAAAAATGCTAATTAACTTTGGGGTAAATTTTAGGGTTGAGTTTTACGAGTATTTAAGTGATCCCGACACGAAAAGAAGGCCCGAGACCCCATGGGATGGCCGGTCAAAAGAAGACTAGGGAGACAAGGTGGCTTAATTTTAGCTAACCTTGTCCAAATTGAACATAAGATGCTTTCCTTATCCTCATTTTTACACATAGTTCATTTTTAAAATCAAAAAAATATCCTCTCCCTTCTCTCTTGTGTTCGTCCACACCTACAACACACACACTCTTATATTTTTTGAAGTTTGATCAAGAAAACATGAAGACATAAATATTTAGGGTTGATTCTAGTGTTTGGTTATTCATTTAAACAACGTTTGGGTTGTTCGATTCGTGTCGAAATCTACAAATTTGAAGATTTTCTGTAATGTTTTCAATTTAAGTTTTTTGTCCTTTTGGGTTTATTTTGATGCATAGATGTTAGTTGTACAAGTTGATCGTTGTGAAAATTGATTTTTGAAAGCGAAACAAAAGAAAAAGGAGGTGTTTGGTTCGTGTAAAAAGAAAAGGAAAAAGAGGGTTTTTGTAGTTTTGATGTAATGGTTGTGATGGTTGAATAATATATGATGCTAGAATGCTTATTTTTTATAGTAGCTTGTATGGCTTATTTGAGTTTATTTTTAAGCTATTTCTTGGCTTATTTGGGCTTATAGGCCACGAATGGTTTCCCAAAATCACTAGGAAAATTTTGATTATATTTTTTTGTTATGGCGTATGTTGTGGAATATTTTTTGAGGATTATGTAGTAACCAAAAGCATTACGTAGCTTAATAGCTTATTTTAAAGCTTAATATACGTATTTTAGAGTTTATGGACTCACGCCCATAAGTCCTATTTTGAGCCGCGACCTTTAATGGGCATAGGCTTATTTGTGGTCCGATATTTCTACATATAAGTATATACTTATATATGTAAATGGACCTTGGTTTTGGACTTAAATAATATTTTAGACTTATATATGTCCTAATGGACCCTTGTTGGGTAAGCGATATGTAGTGGTTATGAGAATTTTGATGGACTTTTGAAAGTGGAAATGTATTTACGAAGTGATATTGAACGATATTTTGGGAAAAACCTGTTGGTAAACGTTAACGATTGAGATTTTGAAATTTTGTCAAAAAGTGTCGAATTTGTGAAAAATGTTGAAAATAAGGTTTGAAACCTTGGAAAACGTTGTATAAATGTACGAGTCATGTCGAAATTTCGTAAAAAGTTTATACTTAGAAAATTTCTTAAAAACATGATTTTGAATTTAAATAATACAATAATATTTAATTATTTTATTTTATCTATTTAATAAATTCACTAAAAGACAAAAAATATAATTTTTCTCGATACTTGTCTAAAGTGTTTATTATGAGTAAACGTTTCATTTTCAACCGTATAATGATTATTTTGAAGTGTCTAAGGTTTACCGAATGGACTTGTCGAGATATATTTATAATTATTAATTATAAATATTTATTAATATTACTTATCTATTTTCTCTAAATAGTGTAAGTATGTATTATCGGGAAATGAGATTAATACGATTGTGGAGTTAAGTCGTCAACCATCACACCACTAAAACTGTTTTGGGAAATTGTACAACGCGTCTAAAACTCTATGCATCAAACGTGAAGATTGTTTTGGAATTGGATGATTAAATTGGGACATTAACTGGACTAGATCGTGTGCGGGCGTCATTGCATTTGCTTGTGTGATTGAGATTGGGTAGCTAAAGACTTGCTTGAGGTGAGTTCTCATAGCCCCACTTTTTACTAGTTTTTCCGTTATGGGAAAATGATACTCAAACGTGTTTTGAAATGTTTTGAATTGATCTGTGCGAAATGTGGTTTTGTTTTTGGGACAAGATATGTGCTTATGACTGCTATGTGAATATTATGTGATGCATGATTGTTTTGATCAGATGGTTATACCCTAACCCATGATTGTGAGAGATTATAAGATCGGATGGTACCCTACCAAGTATAGTGTGTAATTATTGGAGGCGGATGGGGAATTATTGGAGCGGATGGGTACGCCTACCAGGTTTGTGTGTGGTCCTGCCCTAATTTTAGTGCTCCAGCTGGTAGGCCCTTTAGGTGCGTACGTGACATTTGGTTAGCGGTGATGCTAGAGTTGTTTGCATATATTCACTGTCATATAGCACTATTGTCCTCTGTTGAAGTATTGGCACAGCTTTTGGGTTTCATGTCAAACCTACGAGCTCACCAACATTATTGTTGACGTTTTCGAGTATCATTTTCAAGTGAAGCGAAAGAGGATAGTTTGGTGATTGATAGAAGACTTAGAAGTATCCCGAGTGGAATTTCGTTTAAAGTCTTGCTTGATTGTTATTTTTATTCTAGTTTTGGATGTTATAGAATAAGTTTGGATTTTGGTCCCCTGTGAGGGCATTGGAATAATTATAAGAGATTGTGGATTTTAGTTGCAATTTAGGAGATCACTTGAGTTGTTCAAGGTTGATGGTCTTCATGGCACTTGGAGTTTATGCAATGTAGTTTTCTCTATTTTGTATCTTGTGTTATGATTGATCATTATGTTGCATTCCCGAGTTTCCGCCATTGTCGGGGTGTGACAATGATGTTTGGATCATCTATGATAAACCTAGGCTGGAAATCAAAACCAAGGAAACGGACTACAAAGTAGAGTACTTTTGAAAACAATTAAATAATGCTGGAATTTAAACACACAATTAAACACACAATGCAAATAAATACAAACAAAAATAAATTATGCTAATTAAATTATTCTAAGCTAATGGTTAGAAATACTAATAAAATTAAAGGTTAAACTCTTTTACTCCCCGACAATGGCGCCAAAAACTTGATGTGCTGTCGTGTACGGTCAAATTATTAATTACCAAGTTTTAATTTATATTTAGCCGACTTATCCTAAAACAACACTTTATCGGCCAGTGTACCCGGTCGGGTGGAGTTTTGTGGTAAGTAGGGTGTCGAACACTAAGAGCAAGGTCGTTAACCTTATATTTTATCAGTATTTTAATTAATCTAGTTAATTCTAATTACTTGTAACATATGCTAAACCTATTTCTAATGATAATAGGGGTTTTCAGCCTGAGAGACTAGCACAGGTTTTATGGTGATAATAATCAATTCAAAACACAATAAACATGCAAGAAGACAATCAGAAGATAAAAGAGCGGTACAAGCCAAATGGTAGAAACCGTATTAAGGCCATATTAACTCCGATTAAATGCTGGGTTTTTGTTTGTTAGTGCAAAGATTAAACATTATCTCGAAGCTGCATAATCATTCTAAGACTTAGGCGGGACATCATCCTAAGACCTAGACACGTTGAATCCTATCACAATTAACGTATCCGCATAAAGCATCATTTTTAGTTCAATTATAATCTATCTAGAGATTAAAGCAATGGTGATCTTGTCAAACCATAGCCCATCGGGACTTTATCCACTTACTATTTGACGGTATTTTATATACTGGTAGTTCACTGTTCAAGTCCTTACCAATTAATTAAGAACATACATGTTTGAAAACATACGTGTCACCTATCGGTCCAACTAAGTTCATAATTTAAAGGCAAAGATAGAACATTATTCGTGATCCTATTGGTCTAGTAATATAAAACACGATATGGAGAGCTATCCCAATATCTAGATTACTTGTTAGGTATCACTAGACCCAGTTGAATGATAGGTCGCATATTCAAACACGTAGACAAGTATTAGGTGATAAACATAATTAAACAATCAAAACGATAATTAAAGCAATCATATTATATACAAACCAAACAACATAGATCTTTATTAAGATGGCTAATACCCCGATGGTATTAGCCCATAACCTTTGTATATAATAACAAGCGTGAATAAAATATACAAGGTAAACTAAAACATTTTAAACCTAAAAACCGAACGATACCAAAAATTAAATGATTACAAAGTATGAGGAATTTAACAAGTAGTCTTCTATAAATCGTAATCCGATGCTTGACTTTGGCTCTCTTCTTCTCTTCAGAAAACGACTTTATGTTGTATGGTATAGAGAATATGATTTTGCCTACTGAAAACTCGTTTTTGAGTCTTCTATCTATAGGCTTTAAAAACTGATGGATACGCCATATTAAATGGGGTCAATACGGCGTATAGGGGTAATTTCCTTGTAGTGCGCGCTACGTTCACAATCAATCAAATATATATTTCCCAATTTATATTTATTACTGGATCTCTGAATGTTTATCCAGTTGGATACGGCGTATGTAGATAGGCAGGATACGCCGTATAGGGAATTGAACAAACGTGTTTTCTTGTGAAGTCCAGGCGCTGATACGCCGTATCTTCTTTTCTGGATACGGTGTATTGAGCAGAAATAAGCAATCTTCAAATATCATCGTTTAAGTTCCAAAAGTGCATCTTTTAGCATGTCTTCACAAATCACTCCGTAATTACTGCAATTTACAACTTTAAGCAATTAAGTAACGATTCTTGCAATAATTATACAAAAGTGGATAATTTATTCGGGATAAATGATGGTATAAATGTAACGTTATTTGATGTCATCATATATATATATATAGGAATTGAATCGCGATGGCGTCCCTAAAATCCTGACGCCGTCACTTCGTCGAATCTTCTTAGGGTTTCTTTGAGGCAGTTACGTTCTAACGCCGTCACATAGATATTGACGCCTTCGCTTGTAAGTTCTGACGACGTCGTTAGGAATTGCTACACCGTCTCCAGGCACTATACGTGCATCCTTGAAACCACTTTGAGTAAAGTTGCAATCTTGTGCTGTTTCTTCCCAAATTGAGTCCAAGTCACATGTATTTCCTCCAAGAGCTTCCCAAATGCTAAAAACACAAAAGGGAACGATTAAGCAGATATTTTAGGCATATTTTCATGTTTTAAAGGGATTAAATGACCCTGAAAAAGTGTATAAAATGACACATCATCACAAGCCTTTTGATACCTTATCCGATTTAGGGTCTTGTGTGAATTTAATCCTGTTATATCTCTTCAAAAAGCTAAAAATTAGATTATTAGAAGACATTGATCATGTCTTTAGATTAGCGGATGGAACTAAGTCGTATCTTGTAGGCATTGTAAAGAATGTAGAGGTTTACATAGGAAACTTAGAACTCTTAGAAGACTTCTATGTCATTGAAATGGAAAAGGACCCTACATGCCCCTAACTCGTTGGAAGAGGATTTATAGCAACCGCTAGAGCGATAATAGGTTGTAGGAAAGCTAAAATAGCGGTAGGAGAAGTAATTACTAGGTTAATATTTGGAGTTAGAAAAATCGACCTAGGTTATGAGGATGTACCCTATTGTACCACCCTAGGAAAACGATAATCTTATGAACTACCACCTAGTATGGATGGGATTGGTGCTCGACCCCCTTACAATGCTAAGAAAGACTTCATGGATTACCATTTTCCCGGAGAATGGAAAATAGCTAGGGATGCCGAACTCAACCCCTTTAAGGATGTCTTGGTGTTTAGAAAAATGGTAGAATTCTTATGAGCTATACCTATAAATCTTTAAGAAAACATGTGGGAGTTAGAGGAATTAATAGAGAAGAAAATAAATTGGAATAAGCCACCAAAAGAAGGAGATTGTGTGTAGCGCATTAAGATTGAATTGATTGATCCTGATGGAGAGAAATTTAATAATACCTTTCAATCAATTCCCACAACTAGGAAATTATCCTAGATAGAGAATCCAAGCGAGATCATCGATTTGGAACATTTTCATGATTCCTAGGAGTGTGACTCCGAGTTTAGCTACCAGACTCGTTAATAAACAAAAGCATTTATTAGGAGGCAACCTAATTTTT